>PVIH01006554.1:0-109788 GCA_004025045.1 Sigmodon hispidus
AGAGAAGAGATTGAGAGTAGAGAAAGAGAGAGAGCAGAGCGAGAGAGAGAGGAGAGAGAGAGAGAGGAGAGAGAGACAGAGAGAAAAGAGAGAGAGAGGAGAGAGAGAGACAGAGAGAAAAGAGAGAGAGAGGAGAGAGAGATGAGAGAGAAGAGAGAGATAGAGAGAGGAGAGAGAGGAGTGAGAGAGAGGAGAGAGAGAGAAAGGAGAGAGAGAGAGAGGAGAGAGGAGAGAAAGAAGGGAGAGAAAGAAGAGAGGTGAGAGAAAAAGAGGAGAGAGAAAGAGGAGAGAGAGGAGAGAGAGAGAGGAGAGAGAGAGAGGTCTACTGTGTGAAATAGTTTGAGGAGTAACGGTAGTAATTCTTTGAATGTCTGGTAGAATTCGGCACTGCAACCATCTGGGCCAGGGATTTTATTTTTGGAGAGGTTTTTAATGACAACTTCAATTCCCTTAAGGGTAATAAGCTTGTTTAGGTAATTAATCTGATCTTCATTTAATTTTGGTAGATGGTATCTGTCCAGAAATCTGTCCATTTCTTCTAGGTTTTCCATTTTTGTGGAATGCAGATTTTAAAAATATAATCTGATAATTCTCTGTATTTCCTGGGGGTCTGTTGTTATGTCCCCCTTTTTGTTTTTGATTTTGTTGATTTGAACACTCTGTCTCTGTTTTTTGATTAATTTGGCTAAGGGCTTTTCTATCTTGCTAACTTTCTCAAAGAACCAACTCTTAGATTCATTGATTCTTTGTATTGTTCTTTTTGTTTCAACTGTATTGATTTCAGCTCTAAGTTTGTTTATTTCCTGCCGTCTACTCCTTCTAGGTGAGCTTGCTTCTAATTGTTCTAAGGCTTTCAGCTGAGCTGTTAGGTCTCTAGTGTGGGATTTCTCTAGGTTTTTCCTATAGGCATCTAGCACTATGAATTTTCCTCCTAAGACTGCTTTCATTGTGTCCCACAAGTTTGGATATGTTGTGGATTCATTTTCATTAAATTCTAGGAAGACTTTGATTTCTTTCTTAATTTCTTCCTTGATCCAGAGATGGTTCAGCTGAGTGATGTTTAGTTTCCATGAGTTGGTAGGCTTTCTTTGGGTTTTGATGTTGTTGACCTCTAACTTTATGCCCTGGTGGTCCGATATGTTACAAGGGATTATTTCTGTTTTTTTGTATCTGCTGATATTTGCTTTATGACCAATTATGTGGTCAATTTTAGAGAAAGTTCCATGAGGAGCTGAGAAATTTGTATATTCCTTTGCATTGGAGTGGAAGCTTCTGTAGGTATCTATTAAATCCATTTGCATCATAACCTCTTTTAGATTCCTTATTTCTCTGTTGAGTCTCTGTCTGGTTGATCTATCCAGGGTGGAAAGTGAGGCATTGAAGTCTCCTACTATTAGGGTGTAAGAATTGATGTGGAATTCAAGCTTTACCAGTGTTTCTTTTACATAAGTAGGTGCCCTTATATTAGAGGCATAAATATTCAAGATTGAAATCTCCTCTTGACCAATTTTTCCTGTGATGAATAAGTAGTGACCATCTTGGTCCCTTTTTACTGCTTTTAGCTTAAAGTCTACTTTGTTAGATATTAGGATTGCAACCCCTGCTTGCTTCTTAGGACCATTTGACTGGAAAATCTTTTCCCAACCCTTTATTCTAAGCCTGTGTCTGTCCTTGCAGTTGAGGTGTGTTTCTTGTAGGCAACAGAAGGATGGCTTCTCTTGTTGTATCTTCTTGTTAGTGTGTGACGTTTTATAGGAGAGTTGAGTCCATTGATATTAAGGGAAATTAGTGACCATTGATTGTTATTTCCTGCCGTTTTTTTGGTGGTAACTTTTTTGTATTTCCTGTCTCTGGAGTATTCTTCTGTGGAATTATTGATTGTGATTTCCTGGGTGTATCTGGGGTCCTTAGGTTGTAGTTTTCCCTCTAATACTCTCTGTAGTGCTGCATTGGTACATAGATATTCTTCCAGTCTGACTTTGTCCTGAAATACCTTGTTTACTCCATCTATGGTGATTGATAATTTTGCAGGTTATAGGATTCTAGTTTGGCAGCCATGCTCTTTTAGTATCTGTATAATTTGTGACCAAGCCCTTCTAGCTTTCATTGTTTCCATTGAATACTCAGGCATTATTCTGATGGGTCTGCCTTTATATGTGAGTTAGCCCTTTTCTTTTGCAGCTCTTAAAATTTTTTCTTTGTTCTATATGTTTTGTGGCATGATTATAATGAGGCATGCTGACTTTTTTTTGGGTCATATATATTTGGTGTTCTGTAAGCGTCTTGTATCTTTATAGGCATTTCCTTCTTCAGGTTAGGGAAGTTTTCTTCTATGATTTTATTGAAAACATTATCTGTGCCTTTGAGCTGGTATTCTTCTCCTTCTTCTATTCCTATTATTCTCACATTAGGTCTTTTCATGGTGTCCCAGATTTCCTGGACATTTTGAGTTATGGCTTTTTTAGTTTTACTATTTTCTTTGACTGACATATGTATTTGAGCTACTGAGTCTTCCACTTCAGAGATTCTATCTTCCATCTCTTCAACTGTTTGTTATGCTTGTATCTGTGGTTTCAGCTTCTTTCTCCAGATTTTCTATTTCCATCTTTGCCTCATTTTGTGCCTTTTTTATTGCTTCTATTTCAGCTTTTAGTTCCTGGTATGTTTTTTTCATAGATTTCTTCATCTCTTCCAATTTTTTGTTTGTATTTTCTTCTATTTCTTTAAGGCTATTTTTCATATCTTCTTTGAGTGCTTCAATGATCATCAAAAAGGAATATTTGGTGTTGCTTCCTTCTGTTTCCTCTTCATTGCTCAGTTCAGGTCTTGTATTTGTAAGATCGCCACTTTCTTCTGGAGTTACCTTGTTATTCTTTATATTATTATGTAAGTTTTTGCACTGGCGTTTGCCCATGACTTCAGTGGTTCACGATTAGGTGGCTCCTGGTCAGTTGTGACACTCGGGCTTGTGTGCCTCCTGTCACCTCTCTGGGTGGGGTCTGAGTCTGTTCTTCAGGGACCCCAGTCGTTATCTTTTCGCTCAATTGGAGGTTGAGGTGGGTAGCTGTGCAAAATCCCTCAGCAGCAGCTGTGGGTATGCTGACAGGCAGACTTTATCTGCGCCTGCTACTGAGTCCTCTGGGACTCACTCTGCAGACAGTACCCGGTCCCAGAAGCGGAATAGAAACCGATGGGAGCTCACCTCTCCCTTTATGCCTGGGATAAAGGCACTTTGGTCTGGTGACCCCTCCTCACCTCTAGGTGGGGTCTGAGTCTGTCCTTCAAGGACCCCTGTCGTTATCTGATTGCTCAGTTGGTGGTGGACGTGGGTAGCTGTTCGAATTCCCTCAGCAGCAGCTGTGAATATGGTGACAGGCATAGTTTATCTGCACCTGTTACAGAGTGCACTGGGACTCACTCTGCAGACAGCACCCAGTCCGGGAAGCAGAACCGAAACCGATGGGAGCTCAGCTCTCCCTCCTTGGCTGGGATATAGGTCGTGTAGCTTCTTTAGGTGGAGTTTAAATCTGTTTTTTTTTAATGAAATATCTTGTTTTCTCTATCTATAGTGATTAAGAGTTTTGCTGAGTATAGTAGTCTGGGCTGGCATCAGTGATCTCTTAGTGTCCTTATAACATTTGTTCAGGAACTTCTAGGTTTCATAATCTCCATTGAGAAGTCAGGTGCTTTCTGCCTTTATAAGTTACGTGGCCTTTTTCCTTTGAAGATCTTAATATTCTTTCTTTATTCTATATGTTTAGTGTTTTGATTATTTTGTGGCAAGCAGACTATTGTTTTGGGGGTTCTATTCTTTTTGGTGTTCTGTAAGCTTCTTGTATCTTCATAGGCATTTCCTTCTTAGGTTGGGAAAGCTTTCTTCTGTGATTTTGTTGAATATAATTTCTCTGCCTTTGAGCTGATATTCTTTACCTTCTTTTATTCCTATTCTTAGATTTGGTCTTTTCATGGTATTCCTGATTGCCTGGATGTTTTGTGTTATGATTTTTAACTTTAGAGTTTTCATTGACTGATGCATTTATTTTTCCTATTGTATCTCTCATACCAGAGATTCTTTCTCTTACATTATGTTAGTTATGCTTGCATCTATAGTTATTTTTAATTTACTCAGATTTTCCGATTCCAAGATTTCCTCTGCTTGAGTCTCTTTATTGCTTCTCTTTTAGTTATTAAGTCTGGAACTCTTTCTTTTACCTGTTTAATTGACTTTTCTTGGCTCTCTAGTTATTCTTTATTTATTGTTTTCCATTCTTTATTTTTGCTTTTCCTTTATTTCCTTAAGGGAGTTTTTTATTTTTTTTTTTAAAAAATTTCCTCTTTAAAGGCTTCTATCAGCTTCATAAAGATAACTTTAAGGTCATTTTTCTCTGCTTCTTCTATATTAGAATGTTCAGATCTGATGTTGTAGTACCACTAGGTTCTAGTGGTGCCATATTGTTATTTATATTTTTGAATGTATTTTTGCACTACTCATCTTTTTCTCTAGTCAGTGCAAATATTGTCTGTGTTCTGGGAGCTCTTTTGGTCCACTAGGTGCTCTTGGTGCAATTGGAGCTCTTGAAGAATTTGGAGGCAGTGGAGTCTGTCTCAGGGAGCAGTTGAGATCTGCAGCTGGAGCTCTTGTGAAGGAGCTCTCCAGGACCTGTGTCTCAGAAAGCCACTTTTATGATGAAGCTTTCCAGAGGCCATGTCTCAGGAAGTACCTGAGGTTTTGGGATGAGTGGATTTAGAGAAAGGATTGAGGTTTATGGTGTAGAGGGTCCGATAAGAGGTGTCAGGCTTGCATGCAGGCTCCTGCTTGCTTACCTGCAGCTGGAACTGTGATGGGTTTAGGGGCACATTTTGTACCCTGTTGCGCAGATCTGGAGGCTGTCCTGGCTGCCTGGCTGATTGACTGGGAGGAGCATAACTCACCAGGAATTATTTCTAAAATTTTCTGTGGAACAATTTTTGTCCTGTGGTTGGTCCTAGGTAACTGAAGCTAGGGAAAGTTGAGCTACACATAAACATGTACCGCTATCCTCGGACATCTCCAAGAGGGAAATATGAGCAGTCCAGAGTTGTCCTATACTTCAGGCTTAATTGCCGTCATTTCCCAGATGTTACACAGGCTATCCCCTCATCCTTTCAGAGATTCTCCTGTGTCTGATTCTCCTTTAACAATAACCAGTTTATAAGCCCTCTAAATGTGAATGACAGTCAAATGACATAGGCAATTTGTGGGGCCTGTGGCAATGGGACCAGAATTTATTCCTAGTACATGAACTGACATCTGGGATCCTATTCCCTACAGTGGAAAACTTTGCTCAGCCTCAGTACAGGGTGGAGGGGTTTGGTCCTACCTCAACTGGATATTGCAGACTGCATTGAATCACTCTGGGAGTCCTTACCCTCCCTGAGGAATGAATAGGGTGTGGTGGAAGGAAGCTGGGAGATGACTGGGAAGAGAGGAGGGAGAGGGAACAGTGGTGGGTATGTTAAAAAATTTTAAATAAAAAAAATCCAGCTCAAAATAATGCCATGTTAAAGAGGCACAGATAGAGGAGATATATAGTCTAGGCTTTCAGCATGATTATGGATTGTCATGTCCTGAACCTCATCAACATTTAGTGACAAATTCAATGGCAAAGTAAGCATTAAGCTAAAGAACAATGCTTGAGGGATGTGAGACAACCCATTATGTGTCAAGATGGAGAAGACACAACAGAGCTGCAGGTGGGACAGGTCTGAAGGTCTGAAGGTCTGAAGGTAGTAATGGGGACAGAGGGTCACCACCAAGCATTTGAGGGCTGGGAAGAACTTGTTTCTGTTGCTGCCATGAAGCTGGGGCCTGTCTTCTTGGGGCTGCTCTGTTTTATTTGCTGTGTTGTTAACCTCTGCTCTGCCCCGGCTGTTCTTAACTTGGGGCCATAGGCAGGGGGAGAAGGGCACAACAAATTTAGTGGGAGGCATTTTAAGTGAGGAAAGCAATAAATCCTCATGTACCATGAGCCTGCCTAGGCTTCCCTAAACCTGAGAATTCAATTTTGTGCAGTGTACACAGTGTGCCAACCCTGCTAGGTCACCGGGAGAACAGCTTGATGTATTGCTATGGGAAGAAAATGCTTTGCCCCTTACTTCATTCAAATTAATACCTTTTCATATGGGGTTGACAAGTGACAGATCACTTGAGAATATATCCTGGCTTCAAGTGATTTGATATCTCTTCTGTTTTCCTATCTTTCCTTTTATCCCTTAGAAACAGTAAAGAGAAAACATCATTACTATGATTGCTATAGAGCCAGGACCTGCTTCATATGCTCCACATCTCAGGGCTTGACATATGGCAGGCATTAAAAAATGATGAATGGATAAATGACTAGATTTGGTTGATGTCTGCAGACTTCCCTTTTTCTTCCCAGAGGGCCACAGGAAGATTTTGCTTTGTTTCACTTTTTGACTATTTATTTACGTATTTATTGCCAAGGTAGATGTTGTCTGGAGGACACTGTGTGCTACTCAGATTGCCTTAAATGAGGGTCATGTTCTTGTTGCTGGAAGTGTTGGGGGCCCCTTGAAAAGCTCCTTGGATCACAGAGAGAGTTGCTTTATCTGAGGCATGTTGTCTTGTCCTGTGTTGTGGATTCATCCCCACCCCCACCCCAGCCTTTCCTGGTCCACATGGATTGTGAGAACCTAAATTTCTCACCTAGATGTGGGTGTTCTGAAAGGGCATTTGAGCCTCAGGCAGTTTTGGGGATTGGCTGTCATTGAACTACACCACAAAGACACTTCCTTTTTGATTCCCTTGCTCTCACTGGTGTTGGCCACACAACAATGCTTCTTTTGCAACTGTCCTGCATATAATACTACATCTCAGAATGTGCTTCTCAGGAAGGCCAACAGATCATATTTGTTTTGATTTCAGATATTGCTCTGGCTTTCTTCCTGACTGGAAACAACATCAGCTAACCTTTATTGCATGTTTGCTATGAGTTAGGAACACTGATCTGTCTCAATCCTCAAGACAATCCTAGCAGAGGCCTTATTAGAATCATATGAGAGAATGAGGCTGGGATTCAAGGACTCCTGTGTGGCAACAGGACTAATTTTACTGGAACCCGAACTTAAACCATGCTAGGAACTTGAGATAAAAAGAAGGATACTATCAATAGATGGAAAGAAATGAACACACATGTGTGCACAAACACATAAACACAAACACTCACACACACACAAACACACACACACATACACACAAACACACACATATCATGAAGTTTTATTTAACTATAATGAATAAAATTTTGTCATTTATAGGAAAATTGATAGAACTGGAAATCACCATGCTAAAAGAAATAAGCAAGACTGATGGGAGGGCTGGGCAGCGAGGAAGATGGTGCAGACTCAGGGCACCAAGAGGAAAGTCTGCTATTAATACAACGGTGATGTTGGGAACTATTATTGCAGACAAGGCCACCTGATGAAGCCTCACTGAATTCGCATGACTCACAATTTGCTGCTCAACTATGGTCTCTACCGAAAAATGGAAATCTATTGTCCTCACAAAGCAAATGCTGAGGAAATTACCAAGTACCACAGTGATGACTACATTAAATTCTTGCGTTCCATTTGCCCAGATAACATGTCTGAGTACAGCAAGCAGATGAAGAGATTCAACCTTGGTGAGGACTGTCCAATATTTGATGGCTTGTTTGAGTTCTGTCAGCTGTCTACTGGTGGCTCTGTGGAAAGTGTTGTGAAACTTAATAAGCAGCAGACAGACATCGCTGTGAACTCGGCTGGGGGTCTGCATCATACAAAGAAGTCTGAAGCATCTGGTTTTTGTTACATCAATGATATCGTCTTGGCCATCCTGGAACTGCAAAAGTATCACCAGAGGGTGTTGTATATTGACATTGACATTCACCATGGAGATGGTGTGGAAGAGGCCTTCTATACCACAGACTGGGTCATGACTGTGTCCTTTCATAAGTACGGAGAGTACTTCCCAGGAACTGGGGACCTACAGGATATTGGGGCTGGGAAAGGGAAGTACTATGCTGTTAACTACCCTCTCCAAGATGGGATTGATGATGAGTCCTATGAAGCCATTTTTAAGCCAGTCATGTCCAAAGTGATGGAAATGTTCCAGCCTAGTGCAGTGGTCTTACGATGTGGCTCAGATTCCCTATCTGGTGATTGGTTAGTTTGCTTCAATCTGACTATCAAAGGGCATGCTAAGTGTGTGGAGTTTGTCAAGAGTTTCAACTTGCCTTTGCTAATGCTGGGAGGAGGCGGATATACCATCTGTAATGTTGCTCGGTGCTGGACTTACGAACCAGCTGTGGCCCTGGACACAGAGATCCCTAATGAGCTACCATACAACGACTACTTTGAATACTTTGGACCGGATTTCAAGTTTCACATCAGCCCATCTAATATGACTAACCAGAACACCAATGAGTACCTGGAAAAGATCAAGCAAAGGCTCTTTGAGAATTTAAGAATGCTGCCCCATGCGCCTGGGGTCCAAATGCAGGCAATACCTGAGGATGCCATCCCAGAGGAAAATGGTGATTCGGATGAGGAAGACTCTGACAAACGCATCTCTATTTGTTCTTCTGATAAGCGAATTGCCTGTTAGGAAGAATTCTCCGATTCAGATGAGGGAGAAGGTGGTCGCAAGAACTCTTCTAATTTCAAAAAAGCAAAGAGAGTCAAAACAGAGGATGAAAAAGAAAAAGATCCAGAAGAGAAAAAAGAAGTCACAGAAGAGGAGAAAACCAAGGAGGAAAAGCCAGAAGCCAAAGGGGTCAAAGAAGAGGTCAAGTTAGCCTGAACAAGATCTGCAACTATGGCCTCTCCCCAAGTTCTTCTCTCAAGAATCTCTCAGATTTTATATTTTCTATTCGTGTGTATTTATATAAAATAAATTAAATATAATGTCCCCAGGGACCAGAGCCCAGGGCAGAGGTGCTGGGAGAACTCTTCCCATAGACACCTTGTCCATCCTGCTCAGGTCTTAGCTTTGAACCACCAGAAGACAAAATCCTGAACTGCCAAGTGCCTGCTTTAGGAGCTCTGTTAAGATGCCCTTTTTAAGGTTTCTAGAGGGGGCAACTGGGTCTTCTGGGACTCTTTATTTTTAGGCCTAGGTAATATTGGCCTTTCTTAGATTGTTTCTGTTTATACCTTCCCATTGGACTCAGGCAAGCAGAAAAGCTCCCATTGCCCTGTCTTCCCCCAAGTCTGCAGGTGGAGGTGTTGGCCTAGCTTCCTTTTTGAGATATTTTCATTTTGAGACTTTGTAATAAACATCACATTTCTATAAAATAAAAAAAAGAAATAAGAAAGACTTTAGACGTCAATGGTGGAAAACATTAAAAGATTAAACTTATAAATTACATTAAAGTAGAAGATAGTCTATTTAGGGGGTGAAAGATGAGCAATAGTAAGCTGGAAAAGTGAGAGAAGTACAAATTATAGATATATAAAAGATGCCAGGCCTGGGAGCTGAAACCTCTAACCCCAGCCACTTGGGAAGAATATAAGGATTGCAGCTTCAGTGCCTACCTGGACTACAGAGAAAATTTAGGGGGAGTTAGGGCAATTTAGCTTGACTGTCTCAAAGCAAAATATAAAGAAGGGCTGTGACTGATCTTGTCTGTAGAGAGCTTGTCTGGTGTTCATGAGACCCTGTCTTCAATTCTTAGTGCAAAAAGATTGTAATAAAAATTTATGAATTATTTTGTACAGAAAGAAAATCAAACAAATATAAACAAATGACAGGCCTTTAAAAATCATCCTGAAGAGCACAGATACTTTTTGATGAAGATGGTTTGGGATCAATGAGGTGGCATTATTTTCTTTCTAGGGTCCTTTACAATAAGTTAGTAAGTTTCTTAGTATCATAAAAGCTATGTAGGGTGTAGCTGGGACATTTACTGTATCCTACAACTGTTTGGTCCCAAATAAACACACAGAGGCTTGTGTTAATTATGAAAGCTTAGGCTTCTTATTAGCTAGCTCTTTCATCTTAAATTAATTCATTCCTATTAATCTGTGTATTGCCATGTGTCTTGTGGCTTACCTGTGTTTTATTACATCCTGATTTCTCTGCTGCTTGTAGCCTCTGCTCTGACCTTGTTTTTCTTCCTCTTCTACCTCTCCTGGATTCTCTGCCTAGCTGTCTCTTGTCTTGCCATAGCCAGAACATATTCTTTATTAACCAATAGTAGGAACAGATATTTACAGCATATAGAAAGACCATCCTACAGCACTCCCCCTTTTCTGTCTAATAAATAAACGTTTTAACTTTAACATAGTAAAATCATATAACAAAACAGTTATCAAGCAAAAATTATAGTTTCAATATCTAGTCTATTTGTGTTTGGTAAATTCAAAGGAAATATTTTATCTGTATTTGTGAGTCTAAAGTTTCATATCTAATTTATCTTTTATTATGACTAAGAAAAACTGTAATTATAACTAGTCTTCAACTCCACAAAGACTACAGAAGGATAAAATATCTGAGTAAACAGAAAGTGCATTGAAGCAACTTCCAAAATTCTAGAAATGACTGAGATATCTGGCTGCCTGGACAGTCACACAAAGTTTCTCTGCAATGTTTGGGCATCCATCTTCAGTCTACAGGCCTAGAGTATCTGGCAGACTTTTTAGTGGAGCAGGAAATTTGAAGGACTATTTTGCCTATTGACAGTTTGTCAGTAGTTTTTCTCTGTGTCTGGCAGAATGTCTGTCGGTTTCTTCTGTGAAGTAGGAACCTGAAGAACCATCTCACCTTATTTTGGCCAAGTTCTGTGGTTATTTTCCTATGGGTCCTGCATGTCCAGTTTATACAACATACTGGTTGTGTTAGGTTTAGTGTTAGGGTTGGGTTTACGATTAGAGTACTTAGGGTTAGGGTTAGGGTAAGGGTTAAGGTTTTCAGGGTTAGGGATATGTTTAGGGTTATGGATGGGGTTAGGGTTGTTAGTGTTAAGGTTAGGGTTAAAGTGTTAAGTTTAGTGTTAGGATTAGGTTTACAGTTAAGGTTATGGTTGTTCAGGTTAAAGTTATGGTTAGGGTTGTTATTGTTAGTTTTAGGTTTAGGATTAGGGTTATATTTAGATAGGATTAGTGTTAGCATTGTAAGGGTTAGGGTTAAGATTGTTAGGTTTAGTGTTAGGGATAAGGTTTGGTTTATGGTTAGGGTTTTTAGGGTTACAGTAAGGATTCTTGCTGTTAGGATTAGGGTTAGGCATGCTGTTAGGGTTAGGGTTTTCCAGGTTACAGACAGGGTTAGGGTTAGGGTTGTTTGGGTTAGTGTTAGGGTTGTTAGGTTTAGTGTAAGGGTTAGGGTTATGCTTAGGATTCTCAGGGTTAGTGTTAGGGTTATTATGGTTAAGGTTAGGTTTCTTAGGGTTAGGGTTGTAAAGGTTAGTGTTATGGTTAGTGTTAGGGATGTTATGGTTAGGAATAATATTGTTAGGTATAGTGTTAGGGTTAGGTTTGCAGTTAGGGTTCAGGTTCTTAGATTTAGATTTAGAGTTAGGGTTATGGTTATGGTTAGGGTTTGATTTTCTAGGGTTTGGAATAGGGTTATGGTTAGGGTTGTTATGGTTAGCATTAGTGTTAGGGTTAGAATTCTTAGGGTTAGGTTTAGGATTCTGTGAATTATGGATAGCTTTAGTGTTAGGGTTAGGTTAGTTTTTTTAGGGTTATGGTTAGGGTTGTTAGATTTAATGTTAGGGTTAGGTTTATCATTAGGGTTAGGGTTTTTAGGCTTTCTGTTATGGTTAGGTTTGTTAGGGTTAGGATAATGGTTAGGGTTAGTGTTGTTAGGGTTAGGTTAAGGATTAGTGTTGCAATAGGATTAGGGTTGTTATGGATATTAATAGGGTTAGAGTTAGGGTTGTTAGTATTAGTGTTAGGGTGGTTAGGTTTAGCATTAGGTTAGGGTTATGGTTTGGATACATAGGGTTTAGGTTAGGGTTATTAGGCTTGGGGTTAAGGTTCTTGGAATTTGGGTTAGTGTTATGGATTTTAAAGGTTAGCTTTAGTGTTAGTGTTAGGTTTAGGAATGTTAGTTTTACAGTTAGTGTTGTTACATTTAGGGATAGAGTTTTTAGGGTTAGGTTAAGGATTAGTGTTAAGGTTGTTAGGGTTAGCATTAGGGTTAGGTTTGTTAGGGTTAGTGTTAGTGTTAGTCTTAGGGTTAGGTTTAGGATGCTTAGGGTTTGTCTTAGACTTGTTAGGGTTAGGGTTCGTGTAAGGGTTAGGGTTAGCATTGTTAGGGTTAGCATTGTTAGGGTTAGGATTAGGGTATTTAGGGTTAGGGTTAAATTTCTTAGTGTTTGGGTTGTAAAGTTTAGGGTTAGTGTTAAGGTTGTTAGGTTTAGCACTAGGGATAGGGTTAGGTTTATAGTGAGGGTTAGGGTTCTTAGGGTTACAGTAAGGATTAGGGCTGTTAGGATTAGGGTTAGGGTTAGGCCTGCAGTTAGGTGTAGGGTTTTTAGGGTTAAAGATAGGGTTGAGGTTAGGGTTGTTAGGGTTAGTGTTAAGGTTGTTAGGTTTAGCATGAGTGTTAGGCTTATGGTGAGAATTCTCAGGGTTAGGGTTATTACAGTTAGGCTTATGTTTCTTAAGGTTAGTGTTGTAAAGGTTAGGTTTATGGTTAATGTTAGAGATGTTATAGTTAGGGATAAGGTTGTTAGGTTTAGTGTTAGGGTTAGGTTTACAGTTAGTGTTAGGGTTTTTAGGATTAGGGTTAGGGATGGGACAAAGTTAGGGTTGTTAAGGTTAGGTGTAAGGTTTTAAATGTTAGGGTTAGGGTTAAGGTTGTTAAGGTTAAGGTTAGTGATGATAGGCTTAGTGTTAGGGTTAGTGTTAGGTTTACAGCTAGGGTTAGGGATCTTAGGGTTAGGGTTACAGTTAGGTTTAGGGTTGTTAAGGTTAGGGTTAGGGTTCTGGTTAGGGTTAAGTATGCCAGGGTTAGGATACGGTTATGGTTATGGTTGTTAGGGTTAGCATTAGGGCTGTTAGGGTTAGCTTTTGTGTTAGGGTTAGGGTTAGAATATTTAGGGTTAGGTTTAGGGTTCTTAGGATTAGGATTAGCTTTAGAGTTATTTTTAGGGTTAGGTTAGTGTTGTTAGGATTATGGTCGAATTGTTAGGTTTAATGTTAGGGTTACTTATATGATTAGGGATAGGATTTTTAGGGTTAGCATTAGGGTTAGGGTTGTTATGGTTAGAGTAATTGTTAGGGTTGAGGTTAGGTTTAGGATTAGGGTTTTCTTAGGGTTAGGGATATTAGGGTTAATAATAGGGTTAGGGTTGTTAGTGTTAGTGTTAGGTTGGTTAGGTTTAGTGTTAGGGTTAGGGTTATGGTTGGGAAATTTAGAATTTAGGTTAGGGTTATTAGACTCAGGGTTATGGTTCTTAGGGTTCGGGTTAGTGTTAGGGATTGTAAAGGTTAGATTTAGTGTTAGTGTTAGGTTTAGGGATGTTAGATTTAGGGTTAGTATTGTTAGGGATAATGTTAGGGTTAGTGTGTTTTGGGTTATATTAAGGGTTAGTGTTAGAGTTAGGGTTAGGGATTTTAGGGTTAATGTTGGGGTTACGATTAGGGTTAGGGTTAGGGATAGTGTTAGGGTACTTAGGGTTAAGGTTAAAGTTCTTAGAATTATGGTTGTATAGTTTAGGGTTAGGGTTAGGGTTGTTAGGGTTAAGGTTGACAGGTTTAGGGTAAGAGTTAGGGTTTTGTATAAGTTTAGGGTTAGGGTTCTTAGGGTTAGTGTTAGTTTTAGGGTTAGTGTTGTTCGGGCTAGGATGAGGGTTAGGGTTGCAGTTAGGGTTAAGGTTGTTAGGGTTAGAGATAAAGTTAGGGTTAGTGTTGTTTGAGTTTGGGTTAGGGTTGTTAGGGTTAGGGTTAGGGTTAATAGGTTTAGTGTTAGGGTAGGGCTAGGTTTCAGGTTAGAGTTTGGGTTCTTAGAGATAGGGTTATGGTTATGGTTAGGATTGTTAGGGTTAGTGTTAGTGTTAGGGTTGTAAAAGTTAGTGATATGGTTAATGTAAGGAATGTTAGGTTTAGAGTAGGATTATTAGGTTTAGTGTTATGTTTAGGTTTGTGGTTTTGGGAGGGTTCTTAGGGTTAAGGTTATTGTTAGTGTTGTTAGGGTTAGGTTTAGGATTAGGGTTGTGTTAGCGTTACGGTTGTTAGTGGTAGGTATAGGGTTAGTGTTAGGGTTAGTGTTGTTAGGTTTAGCATTATAGTTATGGTTAGGATTATAAGTGATAGGTTAGGGTTATTACAGTAAGGGTTTGAGTTGATAGGGTTAGGGTTAGGGTGAGGATTACGGATAGGGTTAGGTTTGTTAGGGTTATTAGGTTTAGTGTTAAGATTATGTTTACGGTTAGGGTTAGGGTTCTTTTTGTTACTGTTAGGGCTAGAGTTGTTAGGGTTATGGTTGTTAGGGTTAGTGTTCTTAGGGTTTGGGTTAGGATTCGGGTTAAGGTTAAGGTCATTATGGTTATTGTTAGTGTTGTTAGATTTAGTTTTATGGTTAGGGTTAGGTTTATGGTTAGGGTTAGGGTTCATTGGGTTTGGGTTAGCATTAGGGATAGTGATGTGAGGGTGAGTTTGAGGGCTGTGAATGCAGTTAGGTTTAGGGTTCTTAGTGTTAGGGTTAGGGTTAGTGTTGTTAGGTTTAGTGTTAGAGTTAGGTTTTTGGATAGGGTTCTTAGGGTTAGGCTTAGGGATAGGGTTATAAAGGTTACGGTTAGGGTTACAGATATGTTTAGGTTTGCTAGGGTTAGGGTTGTTAGCTTTGGTGTTAGGGTTAGGTTTATGGTTAATGTTACTGTTTTTCAGGTTAGGGTTATGGAAAGTTTGTTAGGTTTAGGATTAGGTTTAGGTATAGAGTTAGATTTAGGTTTAGGATTAGGGTTAGGGTTGTAAGGGTTAGGGTTTTCAGGTTTAGTGTTAGAGATGTGGTTAGGTTTACGTTTAGGGTTAGTGTTCTTAGGGTTATGGTTAGGATTAGGGCTGTTAGGATTAGGGTTAGGGTTAGACATAAGGTTAGGGTTATTAGGGTTATGGATAGGGTTTTGATAGTGTAGTTAGTGTTAGTTTTAGTGTTGTAAGGGTTAGCATAGGGTTATACTTAGGATTCTTAGGGTTAGGGTTATTACAGTTAAGGTGAGGGTTCTAATGATTAGGGTTAGCATTAGAGTTGCAAAGATTAGGGTTAATGTTAGGGATTTTAGGGTTAGGAATAGGGTTGTTAGGTTTAGTGTTCAGGTTAGGTTTACATTTAGGGTTAGGGTTCTTTGTTTTAGGTTAAGAGATAGAGTTAGTTTTGTTAGAATTGGGATGAGTGTTAGGATTGTGGTTAGGGTTATGGTTGTTAGGGTTAACAATAGGGTTAGGGTTATTTAGGTTCGGATTAAGGTTCTTACTGTTAACATAAGGGTTATGGTTAAGTTTAGAATTCTTAGGGTTAGGGTTAGGGTTCTTAGGTTTAGGGTTAGGGTTTGGGTTAGGGTTCTTCGTTAGGGTTCTTCGGGTTAGGGTTAGGGATAGGATTATAAAGGCTAGGGCAGGGTTTTGGTTAGGGTTAGGGATGTTAAGGATAGGGATAGGGTTGTTAGGTTTAGTGTTAGGGTTAGGTTTATAGTTAGGGTCCTTAGGGTTAAGGTTAGGGTTATTGTTAGGGCTATCAGGGTTAAGGTTAGGGTTACGGTTGTGGTTATGGATGGGTTTAGGGTTGTTAGGATTAAGGTTAGGGTTAAAGTTGTTAAATTTAGTGTTAGGGTTAGGTTTACAATTAAGGTTACTGTTTTTCATGTTATGGTCAGATTTAGGGTTAGGGTTAGGGTTAGGGTTATGTTTGCTAGGTTTAGTTTTAGGGTTATGGTTAGGTTTACAATTAGGGTTAGGGGTCTTAGGGTTATGGTTAGGGTTAGTGTTAGTGTTGTTAGTGTTAGGATGAGGGTTAGGATTGTGGTTTGGGTTATGGTTGTTAGGGTTAGGCTTGTTTGAGTTAGGTTTAGGGTTGTTAGGGTTGGCTTGAGGGTTATGGTTAGGTTTAGGATTCTCAGGGTTAGGGTTAGTGTAAGGGTTAGGGTTAGGGTTTTTGGGTTATGGTTAGGGTTAAGGTTAGGGTACTGAGAGTTAGGGTTAAAGTTCTTAGGTTTAGGGTTAGTATTAAGGTTGTTAGGGTTAG
Source organism: Sigmodon hispidus (assembly GCA_004025045.1). NCBI lineage: Eukaryota > Metazoa > Chordata > Mammalia > Rodentia > Cricetidae > Sigmodon > Sigmodon hispidus. The sequence goes on from PVIH01006554.1 coordinate 16,226, forward strand.
GGATAAGGTTGATAGGTTTAGTGTAAGGGTTTACAGTTTAGGTTTACAGTTATATTAAGGGTTCTTAGGTTATTGTTAGGTTTAGGGTTACTGTTGTTAGGGTTATGATGAAGGTTAGTGTTGCAGTTAGGGTTAGGGTTGTTAGGGTCAGGGATAGTGTTAGGATTTGTGTTATGTTTAGGGTATTAGGGTTAGAAATAGGGTTGTTAGGTTTAGTTTTAAAGTTAGGTTTACAGCTATGTTTCTTAGGATTAGGGTATTGTTAGGGTTAGGATTTTTAAGGCTAAGCTTATTGTTAGAGTTACAGATGAGGTTAGGTTGTTAGGGTTAAGTTTAGGTTTAGGACCATTAGGTTTAGTGTTAGGGTTAGATTTATGGTGAAGGTTACGATTGTTCATGTTATGGTTAGGGTTAGTGTCTTTAGTGTTAGGGTTAGGATTAGGGTTAGGTATAGGCTTTGATTTGTAAGGATTAGGGTTAGGGTTGTTTGGTTTAGTGTTAGGGTTAGGTTTATAGTTAGGGTTCTTAGGGTTACAGTAAGGATTATGGCTATTAGGATTAGTGTTAGTGTTAGGCATGCAGTTAGTGTTAGGGTTTTTAGAGTTAGGGATAGGGTTAGTGTTAGGGTTGTTAGGGTTAGTGTTAGGGTTGTTAGGGTTAGTGTGAAGGTTAGGGTTATAGATAGGATTCTTAGTGTTAAGGTTAGGGTTATTACGATTAGGGTTATGTTTCCTAGGGTTAGAGTTGTAAAGGTTATAGTTATGGTCAATGTTAGGGATGTTAGGATTAGGGATATGGTTGTTAGGTTTAGTGTTAGGGTTACATTTCTGGTTAGGGTTAGGTTATTTAGTTTTAGTGTTAGGGTTTGGTTTAAGGTTAGGGTTAGGGTTCTTAGTGTTGGTTTTATTGATAGGGCCAGTGTTGTTAGGGTTAAGTTTAGGATAAGGGTTGCATTTGGGTTAGAGTTGTTAGGGTTAGGGATAGGGTTAGGGTTATTATGGTTAGTGTTTGGGTTGCTAGGTTTAATATTAGGGTTAGAGTTATGGTTAGGATTCTTAGGGTTAGGTTTAGGGATATAGGGTTAGGCTTAGGTTTCATAGGTTTAGGGTTAGCATTATTGTTAGGGTTGCAGACAGGATTAGGTTTGTTAGGGTTATGGTTGTTAGGTTTAGTGTTAGGGTTAGGTTTATGATTAGGATTAGGGTTCTTCAGGTTTCTGTTAAGGTTAAGGTTGTTAGATAAGGTTTTCAGTTTTTAGGGTTAACATTACTGTTAGGATTAAAGTTAGGATTAGGGAAAGGTTCTTAGAGTTTGGGTTAGGGTTAAGGCTAGGTTTGTTAGGGTTAGAGTTAGCATTGTTAGGTTTAGTTTTAGGGTTAGATTATCATTAGTGTTTACGATTAGGGTTAGGGTTCTTTGAGTTATGGTTAGGGTTGGGTTAGTGTTGTTAGGGTTAGGATTAGAGTTAGGATTGTGATTAGGGTTATGTTTGTTAAGGATAGGGTTAAGGTTGGGGTTGATGGGTTAAGGTTAGGGTTGTTAGGGTTAGTGTGAGGGTTATGGTTAGGTTTAGAATTCTTAGGGTTAGTGTAAGGATTAGGGTTGAGGTTGTTAGGGTTATGTTTAGGGCTAAGGTTAGGGTACTTAGGGTTAGGGTTAAACATCTTAGGGTTTGGGTTGTAAATTTTACGATTAGGTTTATGTTTGTTAGGGTTAGTGTTAAGGTTGATAGGTTTAGTGTAAGGGTTAGGGTTAGGTTTACAGTCAGGGTTAGGGTTCTAAGGGTTAATGTTAGGTTTAGGTTTACTGTTGCTAGTGTTAGCATGAGGGTTAGGGTTGTGGTTAGGGTTAGGGTTCAGATTGGGTTAAAGATATTATGGTTAGGGATAGTGTTGTTAGGTTTAGTGTTAAGGTTAGGTTTATGGTTAGGTTCCTTTGGGTTAGGGTTAGGAGTTTTAAGGTTAGGGATAGGGTTTTGGAACAGGTTAGGTTTTTAGGGTTAAGATTAGGGTTAGCACTGTTAGGTTTAGTGTTTTGGTTAGGTTTACGGTTAAGGTTATGATTTTCAGTTTACAGTTTGTGTTAGTGTTGTTAGTGTTAGGGTTAGGATTAGGATTAGGGCTAGGGTTTTATGATTTAGGGTTAGTGTTGTTAGGGTAAGGATTAGGGTTTTTAGGGTTAGCTTTACTGTTAGGGTTAAGGTTAAGGCTAGGGTTGTTAGGGTTAGGGTTAGGGTTGTTAGGTTTAGTTTTAGGGTTAGATGACCATTAGAGTTTACCATTAGGGTTAGAATTAGTATTGTTACAGTTAGGATGAGGGTTAAGATTGTGGTTAGGGTTATGGTTGTTAGGGTTAGGGATAGGGTTAGGGTTGGGGTTATTTGGTTTAGGGTTGTTAGGGTTAGCATGAGGATTATGGTTAGGTTTAGGATTCTTAGGGTTAGGGTTAGTGTAAAGGTTAGGGTTAGGGTTGTTAGTGTTCTGGTTAGGGTTATGGTTAGGGTACTTATGGTTAGGGTTAAAGTTCTTAGGGTTAGGTTTGTAAAGTTTAGAATTAGGGATAGGTTTGTTAGGGTTAGAATTAAGGTTGATAGGTTTAGTGTAAGAGTTAGGGTTAAGTTTACAGTTAGGTTTAGGGTTCTTAGGGTTAGTGTTAGGTTTAGGGTTACTGTGGCTAGGGTTTGGATGAGGGTTATGGTTGTGGTTAGGGTTAGGGATGTTAAGGTTAAGGTTCGGGTTAGGCTTCTTAGGGTTAGGGTTTGGCATAGGGTTATTAAGGTTAGGGATAGGGCTTAAGTTTGGATTAAGGATATTAGGGTTAGGGATAGGGTTGTTAGGTTTAGGGTTAAGGTTAGGTTTATGGTTAGGGGTCTTAGGGTTAGAATTAGGGTAAGGATTTTTAGGGTTAGGGTTGTAGTTAGAGTTAAGGATGGGGTTAGGTTTTTAGGGTTAATGTTAGGGTTAGGACTCTTAGGTTTAGTGTTGGGGATTTCTTTACGGTTAAGGTTACAATTGTTCAGTTTACAGTTAGGGTTAGTGTTGTTAGTGTTAGGGGTAGGTTTAGGTTTAGGATTATGTTTAGCATTATGGTTTGGGTTGTATGGGTTAAGGTTTAGGTTGTTAGGTTTATTGTTAGGGTAGGTTTAGTTTTACGGTTAGGGTTAGGGTTCTTATGGTTACAGTAAGGATTAGGGCTGTTAGGATTAGGGTTAGTGAAAGGCATGAGGTTAGGGTTAGGGTTTTTAGAGTTAGGAATAGGGTTAGGGTTAGGGTTGTTAGGGTTTGTGTTAGGGTTGTTAGGGTCTGTGTGAGGGTTAGGGTTATGGTTAGGAATCTTAGGGTTAAAGTTAGGGTTATTTCGGTTAGGGTTAGGTTTCTTAGGGCTAAGGTTGTAAAGGTTAGAGTTATTGGTAATGTTAGGGATGTTAGGGTTAGGGATATGGTTGTTAGGTTTAGTGTTATGGTTAGATTTATGATTAGGGTTAGGGTTCATAGTGTCAGGGTTAGGGGTAGGATTAGGGTTGTTAGGGTTTGGTGTGGTGTTGTTAAGGTTAAGGTTAGGGTAAGAATTGAGGTTGTTAGAGTTAGGGTTAGGGTTGATAGGTTTAGTGTTAGGGTTAGGTTTAGGTTTGAAGTTAGGGTTAGAGTTATCAGGGTTAGGGTTATGGTTAGGGTTAGGTTAGCTAGGGTTAGTGATAGGGTTATGGTTAGTGTTGTTATGGTTAGGGTTATGGTTATTAGGCTTAGCATTAGAGTTAAGGTTAGGGTTTCAATTCTTAAGGTTAGGTTTGGGGTTCTTGGGTTAGGGTTATGTTTAGGGTTATGGTTAGGTTAGTGCTGTTAAGGTTGTGGTTAGCGTTGTTAGGTTTAATGTTAGAGTTAGGTTTGTGATTAGGATAATGGGTTTTTAGGGTTAGCATTAGGGTTAGAGTTAGGCTTTTTAGGGTTATTGTTAGTATTGTAAGGTTTAGTGTTAGGGTTCAGGTTAGGTTTACATTTATAGTTAGGGTTCTTAGGGTTAGGGTTAGTGTTGCTAGCATTTGTTTTAGGATTAGGGTTGCAGTTAGATTACGGGTTGTTATGGTTAAAGATAGGGTTAGGGTTGGTTTGTTAGGGTTAGGGTTAGGCATGTTACTGTTAGCATTAGTGTTAAATTAGTATTCTTAGGTTAGGGTTCTTAGGATTAGGGTTAGGTTTAGGGAGAGGGTGGTAAAGGTTAGGGTTAGGCTTAGGGTTAGTGTTGATAGGGTTAGGGTTAGGGCTTTTAGGTTTAGTGTTAGGTTTAGGTTTACCGTTAGGTTCAGGGTTTTTATGGTTAGGTTTATAGTTAGGGTTCTTAGGATTTCGGTTAGGGTTAAGGTTATTACAGTTAGCGTTAGGTTACTTAGGTTTAGTGTAAGGGTTAGGTTTAAGGTTATGGTTAGGGTTCTTAAGGTTAGGGTTAATGTTAGTGTTGTTAGGGATAGGTTTAGGATTAGAGTTTGGTTAGGGTTAGGGTTGTTAGCATTAGTGTTAAGGGTTTTAGGTTTATCATTAGTGTTAGGGTTATGGATAGGATACTTAGGGTTTTGGTTAGGGTTGTTAGGCTTAGGGTTAGGGTTTTTAATGTTAGGTTTCTTATAGTTAGGGTTAGTGTTAGGTATTGTAAAAGGTTAGGTTTACGGTTACTGTTAGGTTTAGGGATGTTAGTTTTAAGGTTAGTGTTATTAGGGATATGGTAGGGTTAGGGTTTTTCAGGTTAGGTTAAGGGTTAGTTTTAGAGTTGTTAGGGTTAGGGTTAGGGTTATAAATCTTAGAATTAGGGTTAAAGTTCTTAGGGTTAGGATTAGGGTAAGAGTTAGGGTTAGGGTTGTTAGGGTTAGGGTAAGGATTATGTTAGGGTCATTAAGGTTAGGGTTAGTGTTAGTGTTCCTAGGGTTGGGTTTAAAGTTCTTAGGGTTAGGGTTAGGGTTGTAGAGGTTATGGGTGCAGTTAGGTTTGTTAGGGTTAGGGTTAGTTTTATGGTTAGAGTTAGTGTTCTTAGGGTTGGGTTAGGATTAGGGTTGGGGTTGTTAGTGTTAGGGTAGGGTTATTGTTATGGATATGGTTAGGTGTGCTAGGGTTATGGATATGGTTACAGTTAGAGTTGTTAACATTAAAGTTAAGATTTTTGGGGATAGCGTTAGGGTTAGTATTTTTATGGTAAGGTTTAGGGTTCTTAGGGTTAGGTTAGGGGTAGGTTTAGGTTAGTGTTGTTAGGGTTATGGTTAGGGTTGTTAGGTTTAATGTTAGGGTTAGGTGTGTAATTAGCTTTTGTGGTTTTAGGGTTAGTGTTAAGTTTGGGGTTGTTAGGGTTAGGTAAGTGTTAGGGTTAGGGTTGTTAGGGTTACACTTAGTATTGTTAGGTTTGTAACAATTGTAAGGTTTAGGGTTAGGTTTATGGTTAGGGTTAGACTTCTTATGGTTATGGTTAGGGTAAGGTTAATGTTGTTAGGGTTTGTTTTAGTATTACGGTGGCAGTTAGTCTAGGGGTTGTTATGTTTAGGGATAGGGTTAGATTTACGGTTTTTAGGGTTAGGGTTTGGGTTGCTAGGGTTATCATTAGGGTTAGGGTTAGTATTTTTAGGCTTAGGATTAGGGTTAGTGTTGTTAGGGTTAGGTGAGAGATTAGGGTTGTGTTAGGGTTAGGGTTGTTAGGGTTAGGGATAGGATTTGAGATAGGGTTGTTAGGGTTAGGTTAGGGTTGTTAGATTTAGTGTTATTGTTAGGGTTATGGTTAGGATTCTTAGTGTTAGGGTTAAGGTTATTAGGGTTAGGCTTAGGGTTCTTAGATTTAGGGTTAGCGTTAGGGCTAGGGTTACAGATAGGGTTATGCTTGTTAGGGTTTGGTTTAGTGTTAGAGTTGTTAGGTTTAGTGTTAAGGTTAGGTTTATGGTTAGGGCTAGGGTTCTTCAAGTTACTGTTATTATTAGGATTAAGATTTTATCATTAGCATTACTGTTAGGATTAGGGTTAGGGTTTAGGTTCTTAGAGTTTGGTTTAGAGTTAGGTTTAAAGCTAGGTTTCTTAGGCTTAGGGTTAGGGTTGTTAGGTTTAGGTTTATTGTTATGTTTAGGTTTACTATTAGGATTAGGGTTCTGAGTGTTAGGGTTAGTAATGTTGGGGTTTGGATGAGGGTTAGGGTTTTGTTTAGGGTTATGTTTGTTAGGGTTAGGGATAGGGTTAGGGTTAGGGTTTTTTGTGTTATGATTAGAGTTGCTAGGGTTAGCGTGAGGTTTATTGATAGGTTTGGGATTCTTAGGGTTAGGGTTCTTAGGTTTAGGGATAGATTTAGGGTTAGAGTTCTTAAGGTTAGGGTTCTTAGTGTTATGGTTATGGATAGTGTTATAAAGTTTAGGGTTATGGTTTGTGTTAGGGTTAGGGAAATTAGGGTTAGGGATAGGGTTGATAGGTTTAGTGTTAGGGTTAGGTTTATGGTTTGGGTTCTTAGTGTTAGAGTTAGGGTTAAGGTTTTCAGGTTTAGGATTAGGGATATGGTTAAGGTTACAGATGGGTTTAGGGTTGTTAGGGTTAAGGTTAGGGTTAAAGTTGTTAGGTGTAGTGTTATGGTTAAGTTTCCTGTTAAGGTTATGGTTGTTCAGGTTACGGTTAGGGTTAGAATTGTTAGTGTTAGGCTTAGGTTTAGGTTTAGGGCTAGGGTTAGGTTTAAGATTGGGGTAAGAGTTGTAAAGGTTAGGATTAGGGTTGTTAGGTTTAGTGTTAGGGATATTGTTTGGTTTATGGTTAGGGTTCTTAGGGTTATGGTAAGGAATAGGGCTGTTAGGGATAGGGTTAGGCATGCGGTTAGGGTTAGAAATGCTGGGTTAGGAATAAGGTTAGTGTAGGGTTGTTTGGGTTAGTGTTATGGTTGTTATCGTTCACATGAGGGCTATGGTTAGGATTCTCAGGGTTAGGGTTATTATGGTTTGGGTTAGGTTTCTTAGTGTTAGGGTTGTAGAGGTTAAGGTTATGGTTAATGTTAGGGATGTTATGGTTAGGGATAAAATTGTTTGGTTTAGTGTTAGGGTTGGGTTTGCTGTTAGGGTTCTTAGGGTTAGGATTAAGGGTAATGTAAGGGTTGTTAGGGTTAGGTGTAAGGTTTTAAAGGATAGGGTTAGGGTTAAGGTTATTAGAGTTAAGTTTAGTGTTGATAGGTTTAGTGTTAGAGTTAGGTTTAGGTTTACTGTTATGGTTAGGGTTCTTAGGGTTAGGTTTATGAATAGGGTTAGGATTGTTAGAGTTGTGGTTAGGGTTGTTAGGGTTAGCATTAGGGTTATTAGGGTTAGCGTTAGTGTTAAGATTAGGGTTAGAATTCTTAGGGTTAGGTTTATGGTTTTGGCATTAGTGTTAGGTTTGGGGTTAGGGTTAGCATTAGGTTAGTGTTGTTAGTGTTATAGTTAGGGTTCTTAGGTTTAATGTTAGGATTAAGTTTATCATTAGGGTTAGGGTTTTTAGGGTTAGCATTAGGGTTAAGGTTGTTAGGGTAATGGTTAGGGTTAGGGTTAGTGTTGTTATGGTTAGGTTTAGGATTAGGGTTGCATTAGGGTTCGGGTTGTTATGGTTAGTAATAGGGTTAGGGTTAGGGTTTGAGTTTTAAGTGTTAGTGTTAGCATGGTTAGGTTTAGCGTTAGGGTTAGGGTTATCATTGGGATACTTAGGGTTTAGGTTAGGGTAATTAGGCTTATGATTAGGGTTCTTAGGGTTAAGGTTAGTGTTAGGGATTGTAAAGTTTAGGTTTAGGGTTAGTGTTAGGTTTAGCAATGTTAGTTTTGGGTTTAGTGTTGTTAGCATTAGGGATAGGGTTAATGTTAGGGTTTTTAGGGTTATGTTAATGGTTAGTGCTAGGGTTGTTAGTGTTTGCATTAGGGTTATGATTGTTACAGTTAGTGTTAGATTTAGGGTTAGGGTTTGAATTATTAGGGTTAGGTTTAGGGTCCTAGGATTATGTTTAGGGTTAAGGTTAGTGTTAGATTAGTGTTGTTAGGGGTATGATTAGGGTTTAATGTTTGAGTTAGGTTTGTGATTAGGGTTAGGGTTTTTAGGGTTAGAATTCAGGTTAGGGTTGTTAGAGTTATTATTAGTAAGGTTAGGTTTAGTGTAAGGGTTAGGGTTAGGTTTGCATTTAGGGTTAGAGTTTTTAAGGGTTTTGTTAGTGTTAGTGTTGTTAGGGTTTTGTTCATGATTAGGGTTGTGGTTAAGGTATGGGTTGTTATGGTTAGGGATAGGGTTAGGGTTGGGTTTTACGGTTAGGCATGTTAGGGTTAGTGTTAGGGTGAGGTTAGCATTCTTAGGGTTAGGGATCTTAGGGTTAGGTTTAGGGATAGGGTTGTCAAGGTTAGGGTTAGGCTAAGGGTTAGGGTTAATAGGGTTAGGGTTTTGGTTGTTAGGTTTAGTGTTAGTGTTAAATTTATGGTTAGGGTCAGGTTTTTATGGTTAGGGTTCTTAGGGTTTGGGTTAGGGTTGTTACAGTTAGCATTAAGGTAGTTAGGTTTAGTGTTACTGTTAGGTTTAAGGTTAGGGTTAAGGTACTTAAGGTTAGGGTTAGGGTTAGTGTTGTTAGGGTTAGGTTTAGGGTTAGGGTTATGTTAGGGTTAAGGTTGTTATGGCTAGTAATATGGCTAGGGTTAGGGTTGTTAGTGTTAGTGTTAGGGTAGTTAGGTTAAGCATTAGTGTTAGGATTATGGTTGGAATACTTAGCATTTAGGTTAGTGTTAGGATTAGGTTTACGTTCATGGTTAGGTTTATGGTTCTTGGGGTTACAGTAAAAATTAGGACTGTTAGGATTAGGGTTAGAGTTAGGCATGCGGTTAGGTTTAGAGTTTTTAGAATATGGGAAATGGTTAGGTTAGGGTTGTTAGGGTTAGTGTTAGGGTTGTTATGGTTAGCATGAGAGTTAGGGTTATGGTTAGGATTCTTAGGGTTAAGTATAGGGTTATTATGGTTAGGTTTAACTTTCTTAGGGTTAGGGTTGTAAAGGTTAGGGTTATGGTTAATGTTACCAATGTTAGGGTTAAGGATATGGTATTTAGGTTTAGTGTTAGGTTTATGGTTTTTAGGGTTAGGGGTAGGGGTAGGCTTGTTAGGGTTAGGTGTAGGGTTGTAAAGGTTAGGGATAGGGTTAGTGTTGAGGTTTTTAGATTTAGGGTTAAAGTTGATAGGTTTAGTGTTAGGGTTAGGTTTCTGGTTAGGGTTTGGGTTCTTAGGGATAGGGTTACGGTTAGGGTTGTTAGCTTTAGGGTTAGGGTTTTGGTTAGGGTTAGGTTTGCTAGGTTTAGGGATAGGGTTATTGTTAGGGTTGTTAGAATTAAGGTTAGGGCTTTTAGGTTTAGCATTGTCTTAGGGTTGGGGTTAGAATTCTTAGTGTTAGTTTTAGGGTTCTTAGGGTTAGGGTTAGGTTAGTGTTGTTAGGGTTATGGTTAGGGTTGTTAGGTTCAATGTTAGGATTATGTTTATGATTAGGATTAAGGTTTTCAGTGTTATGGTTAGTGTTGTAATGGTTAGGGTAAGGGTTAGTGTTAGGGTTGTTTGGGTTATGGTTAGTATTGTTAGGTTTAGTGTAAGAGATATGGTTAGGTTTTTGTTTAGGGTTGGGGTGCTTAGTGTAAGGGTTAGAGTTAGGGTTAGTGTTGTTAAGGTTTGGTTTAGGATTAGTGCTGTACTTAGGGTAGGTGTTGTTATGGTTAGGGATAGGATTTGGTTTAGTGTTGTTAGAGTTAGGATAAGGGTTATTAGGGTTAGCATTTGGGTTAGGGTTAGTATTCTTAGGGTTAGGGTTAGGGTTCTTAGAGTTGGCTTTGGTTTAGGGATAGGGTTGTAAAGGTTAGGGTTAGTGTTAGGGTTTATAGGTTTAGGGTTAGGTTTAGGGATAGGATTTAAAGGATAGGGTTAGGCTTATGGTTAGGGTTGATAGGGTTAGGGTTGTTAGGTTTAGTGTTAGGGTGAGTTTATGGTTAGGTTTAGGGTTTTTAGGGTTGGTTTGTGGTTAAGGTTGTTAGGGTTTGGGTTAGTGTTAGAGTTGTTATGGTGAGATTTAGGGTAGTTAGGTTTAGTGTTAGGGTTAGGTTTAAGGTTAGGGTTCTTATGGTTAGGGTTAGTATGTTAGGTTTAGGTTTTGGATAAGGGTTGCATTAGGGTTAGGATTGTTAGGGTTAGGGATAGGGATAGGGTTAGGGATAGGGATGCTAGGCCTAGTGTTATGGATGTTAGGTTTAGAGTTAGGGTTAGGGTTGAGGTTAGGATACTTATGTTTAGGGTTAGGGTTTTTAGACTTAGGGTTAGGGTTCATCAGCTTAGGGTTAGTGATAGGGATTGAAAAGTTAGGTTTATGGTTAGTGTTAGGTTTAGGGATGTTATCTTTAGGGTTAGTGTTGTTATGGTTAGGTATAGAGTTAGGGTTAGGTTTTTTTGGGTTAGGTTAAGGGTTAGTGTTAGGGATGTTAGGGTTAATGATGGGGTTAATATTAGGGATAGGGTTGTTAGTGTTAGCATTTGGGTTAGGGTTAGGGTTTAGGTTACGGTTATTAGGGTTAAGGATAGGGTTAGGGTTCTTAGAGTTGGGGTTAAAGTTCTTAGGGTTAGGATTCGAGTTGTAAAGGTTATGGTTAGGGTTAATAGGGATAGGATTAGGGTTGTTAAGTTTAGTGTTATTGTTAGGTTTACAGTTAGGGTTAGGGTTTTTAGGGTTAGGGTTAGTGTTGTTAGTGTTAGCGTTAGGGTTAGGATTAAGGTTCTTAGGGTTAGGGTTTAGAGTAAGTGTTAGGGTTCTTTGTGTTAGGATTATGAGTATTAGGGTTAGGGTTATGGTTAGGGTTACGAATAAGGTTAGGTTTGTTAGTGTTAGGGTTAGGATTAGGGTTGTTAGGTTTAGTGTTAGGGTTAGATTTATGATTAGTGTTAGGGTTCTTAATGTTAATGTTTGTGTTATGGTTAGTGTTTTTAGGGTTAGGTTTAGGATTAGGATTGTGGTTAGGGTTAGGGTTTTAGGGTTGGGTTAATGTTAGGGTTGTGAGGGTTAGCGTTAGGGTTAGGGCTAGGGTTAAGTTTAGGGTTATGTTTAGGACTTCATGTACAGTTGTAATGGTTAGGGTTATGGTTGTTAGGTTTAGTGTTAAAATTATGGTTAGGTTTATCGTTATTGTTAGGGTTCTTAGGGTTATGGTTAGGATTAGGCTTTTTAGGATTAGGGTTGTGGTTAGGGTTGCTGGTAGGGTTATTGTTGTTAGAGTTAGGGTAAGGTTCATGGTTTTAAGGGTTAGCATTGGGGTTAGAGTTGGGTTATGATCATAGCATTAGGGTTAGGGTTCTTAGGGTTAGTGTTAGTGTTAGGGTTAAGGTTAGCATTGTTAGGTTTAGAGTTAGGGTTAGGGATAATGTTCTTGGTGTTACAGTTAGAGTACTTGGGTTAGGGTTAGAGTAAGTGTTGTAAAGGTTAGGGTTAAGATTTGGGTTATGTTTGCTACTGTTAAGGTTAAAGTTGTTAGGTTTAGTGTTAGATATAGTGTTAGGTTTATAGTTAGTGTTAATGTTCTTCGGGTCATGGTAAGGGTTACGGTTTTAAGGCATAGAATTAGGGTTAGATTTTTGGTTAGTGTTAGGGTTGTTATGGTTAGAGATAGCATTAGGGTTAGGGTTGTTAGGGTTAGGTTTAGGGTTAGGGTTAGTGTCATTATCATTAGCTTTACTGTTAGGGTTATGGTTCTTAGGATTTTGGTTAGGGTTAGGGTTAAGGTTAGGGTTGTCAGGGTTAGGGTTTTTAGGTTTAGTGTTAGTTTTAGGGTTAGGTTTACAATTAGTGTTAGGGTTCTTAGGGTTTGGGTTAGGGTTAGGGTCTTGGTTAGTGTTGTTAGAGTTAGAATGTGGGTTAGCATTAGGGATAGGGTTAGGGTCATGGTTTAGTGTTAGGGTTAGGATTCTTAGGGTTAAGGTTAGGTTTCTTAGGGTTATGGTTAGGGTTAGTGTTATGGTTGATAGAGTTAGAGTTATGTTTAGGGAGTGGGTTGTAAAGGTTTGATTTAGGGTTAGGGTTAAGGTTGGTAGAGTTAAGGCTAGGGTTTTAGGTTTAGTGTTAGGGTTAGTTTTATGGTTAGGGTTCTTATGGTAAGGGTTAGGGTTAGGGTTGTCAGGGTTAGGGTTATGGTTACAGATAGGGTTAGGGTTGTTAGGTTTAGAGTTGTTAGGTATAGTGTTATGGTTAAGTTTACGGTTTGTGTTAGTGTTCTTCAGGGTACGGTTAGGGTTACGTTTTTTAGGGTTATGGTTAAGTTTATGGTTAGTGTTATTATGGTTATGGCTAGGGTTATGGTTGTTAGGGTTAGAGTTGTTATGTTTAGCATGAGGGTTAGTGTTAGGGTTAGGGTTCTTAGGTTTTTTAGTGTTTGCGTTAAGGTTAGGGTTAGGGTTAGAGGTAGGGTTGTTAGGTTTAGTGTTAGAGTAGCAATTAGGTTTATGGTTATGGTTAGGGTTGTTAGTGTTATGGTTAGGGGTCGTTTAGGGTTATTAGCATTAGGATTAGGGTCAGTGTTGCAATAGGATTAGGGTTGTTAAGTTTAGGAAAAGTGTAACGGTTAGGGTTAGGATTCTTAGCTTTAGGTTTAGTGTTATGGTTAGGTTTAAGGTTATGGTTAGGGTTCTTAGGTTTAGGGTTACAATTGATAGTATTAGGGTAAGTGTTAGGGTTCTTATGTTTAGGGTTAGGGTTCTTAGGGTAAGGGTTAGGGTTGTTAGAATTGGGGTTAGGTTTAGAGTTTGGGTGCTTAGTGTTAGGGTTAGAATTCTTTAGGTTAGGGCTACGGTTTGATTTAGAGTTTAAAGTTTAGTGTTAGTATTAGGGTTTTATGGTTAGGGGTGTTAGTTTTAGTGTTACTATTAGGTTTAAGGTTATTGTTAGGGTTCTTAGCGTTAGGGATAAGGTTAGGGTTGTTTGAGTTAGGATTAAGGATAGGGATATGGTTGTTAGGGTTAGGGATAGGGTTAGGATTGTTATGGTTGGGGTTAGGGTTACGTTTAAGGTTTGGGTTGTTAGGGTTTCGAGTTAGGGTAAATGTTGTTTGGATTAGGGTTAAGGTTAGTGTTTGGGTTGTTAGGGTTAGGTGTAGGGTTAGGGTTGTTAGGGTTAGGATTGTAAATGTTAGGGTTAGGGTTAGTGTTGTTAGGGTTAGTGTTAGGGATGTTAGGTTTAGTGTTGAGGTTAGGGTTATGTTTATGGTTATGGTTAAGGTTCTTAGTGTGAAAGTTAGGGTTAGGGTTGTAAGTGTTAGGGTTAGTGTCAGGGTTATGGTAAGGTTTAGTGATGGGTTAGGATTAGGATTCTTAGGGTAAGGGTTAGGATTACTAGGGTTAGACTTAGGGTTGTTAGGGTTAGGTTTCTGTGAGGTTTAGGATTCTTAGGGTTAGGATTATTAGGTTTAGTGCTAGGATTTTTAGGGTTACAGTTAGGGCTTGGATTGTAAAGGTTAGTGTTAGGGTTCGGGTTAGGGTTATGGTTGTGAGGATTATGGTTGTTAGGTTTATTGTTAGTGTTAAGGTTAGGGTTATGGATAGGGTTAAGGTTATTAGGGTTAGCATTTTTAGGGTTAGTGTAAGGGTTGGGGTTAGGTTTAGAATATTTAAGGTGAGGGTTAGGGATAATGATATGGTTAGGGTTATGGTGGTTAGGGTTAGTGTTAAAGTTAGGGATAGGATTAGGTTTCTTAGGGTTAGGATATTGTTTTTAGAGTTAGGGTAAGCATTATAAACTTTAGGGTTATACTTAGGGTTGTTAGAGCTAGAGTTAGGAGTGTTAGGTTTAGTGTTAGGGTTAGGTTTAGTTTTAAGGTTCTTAGGGTTAGGGTTATGGTTGTATGGATTAGCGTTAGGGTTAGGGTTAGAGTTTGGATTCTTAGGTTTAGTTTTAAGGTTATTAGGGTTATGGTTAGGATTGTTAAAGCTAGGGTTTTCTATAGTGTTAGGTTTTGGATTCTTAGCCTTATGGTTAAGGTTCTTAAGGTAAGGTTTAGGGTAAGGGTTGTAAGGTTAGGGTTTGAGTTAGGCTTAGGGTTATAGTTGTTAGGGTTAGGGTTGTTAGGTTTATCTTAGAGTTATGGTTAAGTTTGCAGGTAGGGTTAGCGTTCTTAGGGTTAGGCTTTTGGTTAGAATTGTTAGTTTTAGGGTTAGACTTAGGGTTAAGATAAGATTAGGGGTGTTATGGTTAGGATTAGGGTTAAGTTTAAGGTTAGGGTTCTTAGGGTTAGGGTTAGTTTTAGTTTTAGGGTTAGGGTTCTAAGTGTTATGGTTAGGGTTAGGGTTTTAGTATTAGTGTTAGTGTTAGGGTTACAGTTAGGGTTAGGTTTGTTAGGGTTAGGGATTGGGTTAGGGTTAGGATTTTTAGGGTTATGGTTAGGGTTAGGGTTGTAAGGATTAGGTTTAGGGTTAGGGTTAAGGTTAAGGTTGTAATGGTTAGGGTTAGGGTTTGGTTAAGTTTGTTAGGGTTATGGTTGTTTGGTCTAGTGTTAGGGTTAGGTTTATGGTTATGGTTAGTGTTTTTAGGGTTAAGGTTAGGGTTATTAAGGTTAGCATTAGGGTTAGGAATAGGAATATTAGGGTTAAGGTTAGTGTTCTTACAGTTAGTTTTAAGGTTAGGGTTAAGGTTGTTATGGTTAGGGTTAGGTTTGCGGCTAAGGTTTAAATTTAGGGTTAGGGTTGTAAGGGTTAGGGTTTGAGTTTTAGAATTAGGGTTAGGGTTAGGGTTAATGTTAGGGTTGTAAGTGTTAAGGTTAGTTTTATGGGTGGGGTTATGGTTAGGATTGTTAGTGTTTGCATTACGATTGATAGGTTTAGTGATATGGTTAATATTTTGGTTATGGTTAGGGTTCTTAGGATTAAAGATAGCGTTGTCAGGGTTAGTGTTAGGGTTAGGGATAGGATTATTAGGGTTAGGTATAATGGTCTTAGGGTTAGGGATAAAGTTAGGGTCAGGGATACGGTTGTTATGGTAATGGTTAGGGTTTGGGATAAGGTTTAAAGGTTAGTGTTATGGTTGTTAGAGATAGTGTTAGGGGTATTAGGTTTATCGTTAGTGTTTGGTTATGTTTAAGGTCATGGTTAAGGTTCTTTGAATTAGGGTTAACATTAGGGTTGTTAGGGTTAGGATTCTTAGGGTTAGAGTTAGGGATCTTAGGGTTAGGGTTAGCATTGTTAGGGTTAGTGTTAAAGTTAGGGTTAGGGTTAGGGTTTTTAGGGTTAGGTATTGGGTTCTTAGAGTTAGGTTTAGGGTTAGGATTTTTAGAGTTAGGTTTAGGGTTAATGTTAGAGTTATAGTGGTTATGGTTATGTTTATGGTTAGGCTTAGGTTATGGTTATGGTTAAGGGTTAGGGTTAGGGTTTTTAGGGTTAGGGTTCTTAGGGTTATGGTTAAGGGTTAGGGTTAGGGTTTTTAGGGTTAGGGTTCTTAGGGTTAGGGTTATGGTTTTTGGGTTGGGGTTAGGGTTAAGGTTATGGATTAAAGATTAGTGTTAGGGATAGGGTTAGGGTTTAAAGGTTAGTTTTAGAATTATGGTTGTTAGGGTTAGGGGTGTTACAATTTGTGTTAGGGTTAGGGTTAGGTTGAAGGTTATGTTTAAAGATGTTAGGGTTAAGGTTGTTAGGGATTGGATTAGGGTTCTGGCTGTAAGGGTTATGGTTAAGGATAAGTTTATTTGGGTTATGGTTATGGATGTTAAGTGTAGTGTTGGGGTTAGGGTTTGGTTTATGGTTACAGTTAAGGTACTGAGGGTTATGGTTAGGTTTAGAGTTAGGGTTGTTAGGGTTAGTGTTAGGTTTAGAGTTCATAGGATTAAGGTTAGGTTCTTAGGGTTAGGTTTAGGGTTCTTAGGGTTAGGGTTCGGGTTCTTAGGGTTAGTTTTAGGGTTACGGTTATAAACGTTAGTGTTATGGTTCAATTTAGGGTTATGTAGTTAGCCTTACTGTTAGGGTTAGGTTTACGGTTAGGGTTAGGGTTCTTAGGGTTAGGGTTAGGCTTACATTAGGGTTGTTAAGGTTAGGGTTACAGTTAGGGTTAGGGTTTTTAGGGTTAGCATTAGGGTTAGGAGTAGTGATAGGGTTGTAAGGTTTAAAGATAAGGTTTTAAGTTTATGGTTTTAAGTTACTGTTAAGGATAGGGTTTTTAGAATTAGAGGTGTTAGGTTTAGTGTTAATGTTAGGTTTAAGGTTATCGTTAGAGTTCTTAGGGTTATGGTTAGGGTTGTTTGGGTTAGGGTTAAGGTTAGGGTTATGGTTGTTAGGGTTAGGGTTACGGAGGTAAGTGTTAGGTTTAGGGTTAGTGTTGTTAGGGTTAGTGTTAGGGTTGTTAGGTTCAGTGTTGGGGTTAGGGTTATATTTATGGTTATGGTTATGCTTCTTAGGGTTAGGGTTATGGTTGTAAGTTTTAGGGTTAGGGTTAGGGTTAGGTTTAGGGATGGGTTATGGTTAGGGTGAGGTTTCTTAGGATTAGGGTTAGGATTATTAGGCATAGAGTTAGAGCTGTTAGGGTTAGGGATGGGTTAGGGTGAGTGTTAGGATTCTTATGGTTAGGGTTAGGATTATTAGGGTTAGTGTTAGGTTTCTTAGGGTTAGGGTTTGTGTTGTAAAGGTTAATACTAGGGTTCTGGTTTTGGTTATGGTTTTGAAAATTAGGGTTGTTACATTTACTGTTAGTGTTAAGGTTAGGAATATGGAAGGGTTAGGATTGTTAGGGTTAGGAATAGGATTAGAGTTAGGGTTGTAAGGATTAGGGATAAAGTTAGGGTTGTTAGGGTTAGGGTTGTTAGGTTTAGTATTAGGGTTAGGGTAAGGTTTATGGTTATAGTTATGTTTCTTAGAGTTAGGGTTAGTGTTGTTAGGGTTAGAGTTATGGATAGGGTTAATGTTGTAAGGGTTAAGGTTAGTGTTAGAGTTAGGGATGGGTTAGAGTTAAGGTTAGGAATGTTAGGGTTAGTGTTAGGGTTAGATTTATGGTTAGGGTTAGGGTTCTTAGGGCTAGGTTTAGGGATAGGGTTGTTAGAATTAAGGTTACGGTTAGGGTTAAAGATATTGTTAGGGTTAGTTTGTCAAGTTTAGGGTTAGGGTTAAAATTATGGTTGTCAATGTTAGGATTACGGTTAGGGTTTTGGTTAGGGTTTGGATTGTTAGGATTATGGTTAGAGTTGTTAGATTTAATGTTAGGGATAGCATTAGGTTTATGGTTAGTGTTAAGGTTCTTAGGGTTAGGTTTAGGGTTAGGGCTAGGGATGTTAGGGTTAGTGTTAGGGCTAGGGTTAAGATTAGGGATTTTAGGGTTAAGGTTAAGGTTAGGGATAGGGTTAGAGTTGCTATGGTTAGGGTTAGGGTTAAAGTTCTTAGGGCTATTGTTAGTGTTCTTAGGGTTAGGGTTAGGGTTCTAAGGGTTATGGTTAGGGTTAGTGTTGTTTATTGTTAGTGTTAGGGATGTTAGGTTTAGTATTGGGGTTAGGGTTATGTTTATGGTTATGGTTAGGCTTTAGGCTTAGAGTTAGGGTTGTAAGTGTTAGGGTTAGAGTCAGGGTAGGGTTAGGTTTAGGGATGTGTTATGGTTAGGGTTAGAATTCTTAGGGTTAGGATTATTAGGCTTAGAGTTAGGGTTGTTAGGGTTAGGGTTAGGGATGGGTTAGGGTGAAGGCTAGGATTCTTATGGTTAGGGTTAGGATTATTAGGGTTAGTTTTAGGTTTTCTAGGGTTAATTTTAGGTTTTGGGTTGTAAAGTTTAGTGTTAGGGTTCAAGTAAGGGTTATGGTTGTGAGGATTAGGTTTGTTAAGTTTACTGTTAGTGTTAAGTTTAGGAATATGGTTAAGGTTAGTGTTCTTAGGGTTAGGATTAGGGTTAGGGGTGTTAAGTATAGGATTGGGTTTAGGGTTGTGAGTGTTAGGGTTAAGGTTAGGGTTGTTAGGATTAGGGTTGTTAGGTTTAGTGTTAGGGTTAGGGTAAGGTTTATGGTTATGGTTATGGTGCTTATGGTTAGGGTTTGTTGTTAGGGTTAGGGATAGAGTTATGGATAGGGTTAGGGTTGTAAGGGTTAAGGTTAGATTTAGGGTTAGGGTTAGGGATGTGTTAGAGTTAGGGTTAGGAATGTTAGGTTTAGTGTTAGGGTTAGATTTATGGTTAGGTTAGGGATCTTAGGATTAGGGTTAGGGATAGGGTTGGTAGAATTAGGATTACAGTTAGGGTTAGAGATGTTGTTAGGGTTAGCGTTGTTAGGTTTAGGGTTAGGGTTAAAGTTATGGTTGTAATGGTTAAGATTAGTGTTAGTGTTAGGGTTAGGGTTTGGATTGTTAGGGTTATGATTAGGGTTGTTAGATTTAGTGTTAGGGATAGCATTAGGTTTATGGTTAGTGTTAGGGTTCTTAGGGTTAGGGCTATGGATGTTAGGGTTAGCGTTAGGGTTAGGGTTAAGGTTAGGTTTTGGATTTTTGGTGTTAGGGTTTTTAGGGTTAAGGTTAGGGTTAGTGTTGTTATGGTTACGGTTAGGGTTAAAGTTCTTAGGGTTAGAGTTATTGTTCTTAGGGTTATGGTTAGAGTTAGTATTGTTAGGGTTAGGGTTCTTAGGGTTATGGTTATAGATAGGGTTAGGGTTGGGTTTGGGGTTTGAGTTGTTAGTATTAGCGTTTGCGTTAGGCTTAGGTTTAGGGCTCATAGTTTTAGGGTTAGGGGTCTTAGGATTAAGGATAGGGTTAAGGTTGTTACTGTTAGGGTTAGGTTTAGTGTTAGGGTTCTTATGTTTAGTTTTAGGGTTCTTAGGTTTAAGGTTAGGGTTGGGGTTGTAAAGTTTAATGTTAGTGTTTGGTTTAGGGTTATAGTTGTTAGGATTAGGGTTGTTATGTTTACTGTTAATGTTAGGTTTATGGTTAGAGTTAAGGTTCCTAGAGTTAGGGTTAGGCTAGCATTAGGGATGTTATGGTTAGTATGAGGGTTAGCATTACTGTTAGAATTTAGGTGTTTAGGACTAGCATTATGGTTCAGGTTATTAAGGTTGCAAGGGTTAGGGATAGGATTAGGGTTGTTAGAATTAGGGTTTCTTTTAGGGTTAGGGTTATTGTTAGGGTTAGAGTTCTTAGGGTTATGGTTGGGGCTAGGGTTAAAGTTAGGGTTGTAAGGGTTATGGTATGTGTTAGGCTTAGTGTTAGGGTTCTTACAGTTAGTGTTTGGGTTAGTTAAGGTTTATGGTGTCAGGGTTCTTAGGGTTATGGTTATGGTTATGGTTAGGGTTGTTATGGTTAAGGTTAGTGTTAGGGTAAAAAGGGTTTGGGTTAGGGATAGTGTTATGATTGATAGGATTAGGGTTATGGTTAAGATTACGGTTACTCTTAGGAATGGGGTTGTTATGGTTATGGTTAGGGTTAGGGTTAAATTAGAGTTGTGTGGGTTTTGGTTAGTGTTAGGGTTGTTAGGGTTAAAATTGTTAAGTTTAGTATTAGGATTACGGTTAAGAATTTTAAGGTTAGGATATGGGTTAGGGTTAATGTTAGGGCTAGGGTTATGGTGGTGATTGTTAGGGTTAGGGTTCTGAGGGTTAAGGTTAGGGTTTTTAGGGTTAGAGTTAGGGTTAGTGTTCTAAAGGTTAGGGTTAGAGTTAGGAGTGTTAGGGTTAGGAGTGTTAGGTTCAGTGTTAGGGTTAGGTTTACAGTTAGTGTTCTTAGGGTTAGTTTAGTGTTAGGGTTGTTAGGGTTAGCTTTAGGGTTAGGATTCTTAGGGTGAGTGCCATGGTTTTTACAGTTAGAGTTAAAGTTAAGTTTGTTAAAGTTGAGGTTAGTGTTAGAGTTATGGTTGTTAGACTTAGGGTTAGGTTTTTTAGAATTGGTGTTAGGATTAGGTTTGTAAAGGTTACGGTTAGATTTAAGGTTATGATTGTTAGTGTTGTTAAATTAGGGTTATGGTTATGGTTTGGGTTGTTGTTAGGGTTAGGGTTCTTAGGGTTAAGGTTAGTGTTAGGATTCTTAGGGTTAGGGTTAAGTTCTGATAAGTGTTAGGGTTAGTTTTAGGGGTAGGGTTAGGGTTGTTAGGGTTAGGATTGTTAGGTTTAGTGTTAGGGTATGATTTATGGTTAGGATTAGTGTTCTTAGGATTAGGTTTAGGTTTAGGGATAAGGTTGTTATGTTTAGCCTTAGGGTTATGGTTATGGTTAGGATTATTAGTGTTAGGTTTAAGGTTTTTAGGTTTAGAGTTAGGGTTATAATTATTAGGGCTTGCTTTAGGGTTGTTAGGTTTAGAGTTAGGTTTATGGTTAGAGTTAGGATTCTTAGGGTAAGGGGTAGGTTTTGAGTTAGGGTTGTTAGGGTTAGCATTAGGGTTAGGCTTAAGATTATTATGGTTAGTGTTAAAGTTCTTACAGTTAGGGTTAAGGTTAGGTTTAAGGTTAGGATCAGGGTTAAGGTTGTTATGGTTAGAATTAGAGTTTAAAATTTAGTGTTATGGTTAGTGTTGCTAGGGTTAGGGTTGTTAGGGTTAGCATTACGGTTAGGGTTAGGGTTGTAAAAGTTAGGGTTAGAGTTGTAAGTGTTTGGGCTAGTGTTAGTGTTAGGGTTAGGGTTGTTACAGTTAGGATTGATAAGTTTAGTCTTAGGGTTAGGGTTAGGTTTATGGTTAGAGTTAAGGTTCCTAAGGTTAGGGTTAGGATTGGGGTAAGCATTGTTAGGGTTAGGGTTAGGGTTGGGGTTAGGATATTTAGGGTTAGGGATAATATTTGGGTTAAAGTTATGGTGGTTAGTGTTAGGGTTAAGATTAGGGTTTGGGTTAGGGTTCTTAAATTAGGGTTAGCTATAGTGTTAGGTTTAGGGTTCTTAGGCTTAGGGTAGGGGTTCTTAGGGTTAGGGTTAGGGTAAGTGTTGTAAAGGTTAGGGTTAGGTTTAGGGTTATGGTTGTTAGGGTTATGGCCATTAGTTTTAATGTTAGGGTTAGAGTTAAGTTTATGATTAGGGTTAGGCTTCTTAGGGTTAGGGTTAGGATTTTAGAGTTAGTTTTAGGGTTAAGGTTAAAATAGAATCCTTAATGTTAGGAATAGGATTAGGGTTAATTTTAAAGTTAGGGTTCTCAGGGTTATGATTAGTGTTAGTGTTAGGATTAGGATTAGGTTGAGGGTAGTTAGGGTTAACGTTATGATTAGGGTTCTTAGTGTTAGGGTTTTTAGGATTAGGGTTAGTTATAAGGTTAAGTTTAGGGTTAGGTTTGTTAGGGTTAGAGATTGGGTTAGGGTCAGAATTGTTAGGGTTATGGTAGGGTTAGGGTTGTTAGGATTAGGGTTAGGATTAATATTAGGGTTGTAAAGGTTAGGATAAGTATTAGGGTTAGTGTTATGGTTAGGTTTGTTAGGGTTAAGGTTGTTAGGTTTAGTGTTTGGGTTAGGGTTAGAGTTACAGTTAGAGTTAGGATTCATAGGCTTAGGGTTAGTGTTTGGGTTATGGCTATAGTTAGGATTGTTAGAATTAGGGTTAATGTTTTAGGTTCATTGTTAGGGTTAGGATTTTAGGTTTATTGTTAGGGTTAGTGTTAGGTTTATGGTCATGGTTAGGATTCTTAGGGTTAGAGTTAGGGTTGTTAGGGATAGCACTATGGTTAGGGTTAGGATTATTAGGGTTAGGGTTAGTGTTCTTAGGGTTAGGGTTAAGGTTAGGGTTAAGGTTAAGATCAGGCTTAGGTTTGTTATGGATTATGATTAGTGTTAGCATATAATGTTAGTGTTAGGGTTAGGATTGTTAGGGGTAGGTTTGGGGTGTTAGGATTAGGGTTACGGTTAAGGTTAATGTCAGGGTTGTAAGTTTTAGGGGTAGGGTTATGGTTATGGTTCTTAATTTAGGGTTGTTAGGGTTAGCGTTATGGTTAGGGATAGGATTATTAGGATTAGGGATAGTGTTCTTAGGGTTAGGATTAAAGTTAGGGTTAAGATTAGGATCAGGGTTAGGGTTGTTATGGTTATGATTAGGGTTAGATTTGAAAGTTTAGTGTTAGGGTTAATAGAATTAGGGTTAGAGGTGTTAGGTTTAGTGTTAGGTTTAGGATTATGTTTAATGTCATGGTTAGGATATTTAGGGTTACGGCTGTTATGGTTAGTGTTGGGGTTTGTGTTAGGGTTACAATTCTTAGGGTTAGAGTTAGGGATCTATGGGTTAGAGTTAAGGTTAGAATTGTTAGGGTTAGGGTTATGGTTATGGTTCTTATATTCAGGTTTTGTGTTCTTTGGGTTAAGATTAGGGTAGGGTTTTTACGGTTAGTGTTAGGTTTAGGACTTTTAGGGTTAGGGATGATGTTACGGTTAGGGATTTTAGGGTTTGGGTTAGGGTTTTTCAGGTTAAGGTTACAGTTCTTAATGTTAGGGTTAGGGTTATGAATTAAAATTAATGTTAGGATTAGCATTAGGGTTTAAAGTTTAGTGTTTTGTTTATGGTTGTTAGGGTTAGGGGTGTTAGGATTAGTGTAAGGGTTAGGGTTAGGTTTAAGGTTATGTTTAGGATTGTTTGGGTTAGGATTAGGGTTAGGGTTGTTAGGGTTAGGGATAAGGTTAGGGTGTTAGGGTTAGGGTTGTAAGTGTTAGGGTTAGTGTTGTTAGGGTTAGTGCTATGGATGTTAGGTTTTGTGTTGGAGTTAGGTTTATGTTTATGGTTATGATTAGGGTTCTTAGGGTTACAGTTAGGGTTGTAAGTGTTAGGATTAGAGTCAGGCTTAAGGTTATGGTTATGGATGGCTTAAGGTTAAGATTCTAAGAGTTATGATTAGATTTATTAGGGTTAGAGTAAGGATTGTTAGGGTTAGAGTTATGGTAAGTGTTAGGATACTTGGGTTATGGTTAGGGTTTTTAGGGTTATGATTAGGGTTGTAAACATTAGTGTTCGGGTTCGGTTTAGGGTTATGGTTGTTAGGGTTAGGGTTGTTTAGGTTTACTGTCAGGTTAGGGTTAGGTTAAAGGTTGGGGTTTGGGTTCTTAGGGATAGGGTTAGTCTTTATTTAGGGTTGTTAGGGTTAGGGTTAGGGTTACAGTTAGAGTTAGGGATGTTATGGCTAGCATTGGGATTAGTGTTAGGGTTAGGGTTATATGGTGTAAGGTTAGGTATAGGGTTAAGGTTGTTAGAATTAAGGTTACGGTTAGGGTGAGCATTACTGTTAGGGTTAGGGCTGTTAGGGTTATGGTTAGGATTAGGGTTAAAGTTAGGGTTCTCAGGGTTAGGGTTAATGTTAGTGTTAGGGTTAGGGTTGTTAGGGTTAGCATTAGGGTTAGGGTTAAGGTCAGGATGTTTAGAGTTTGATTAAGGGTTAGGGTTCTAAGGGTTAGGGTTCTTAGTGTAAGGGTTAGGGTTAGGGTTTAATGGTTAGTGTTAGTGTTAAGGTTTTTAGAGTTAGGAGTGTTAAGTTTAGCGTTAGGGTTAGGTTTAATTTTATGGTTTGAATTCTCAGGGTTAGGGATAAGGTTATTCTTGTTAGGGTTAGGGTTAGGGATGTAAGGGTTAGTGATAGGGTTATGGATAGGGTTGTTAGGGTTAGGTTTATGGTTAGGTTTACGATTGTGGTTATGGTTTTAAGGTTAGGAATAGGGTTAGGGTTAGTTTTTTAGGGTTATTGTTAGGGTTAATGTTAGGGTTAATGTTAGGGTCAGGGTTAGGATTGTTATAGTTAGGGATAGGGTTAGGGTTAGGTTTATGGTTAGGGTTCTCAGAGTTAGGGTTAGTGTTGTTAGGGTTATCAACAGGGTTAGGGTTAGAATTATTAGGGTTATGGTTACAGACCTTAGATTTAGGGTTAAGTTTAGGATTAACATTACAGTCAGAGTTAGGGTTGTTATGGTTAGGTTTAGGGTTAGTGTTTAAAGGTTAGGGTTAGTATAGGGGTGTTAGGTTTAGTGTTAGGGTTAGGGTTATGTTTAAGGTTATGGTTATTGTTCTTAGGGTTAAGGTAAGGGTTAAGGTTGTTAGGGTTAGGATTATGGATAAGGTTGTTATTGTTAGGAATAGTGTTAGGATTATGGTTCTTAGGTTTAGGGTTAGGGTTAGGATTCTTAGTGTATGGGTTCTTAGGGGTCGGGTTTTGATTAGGGCTTTTAGGGTTAGAGTTAGGGTATTTAGGCCTGGGGTGGGGTTCTTAGGATAAGGGTTAGTGTTAGAATTGTAAAGGTTAGGATTAGGGTAAAGTTTAGGGTTATGGTTAGTGTTGAAAAAGTGAGTGTTAGGGTTGTTAGGGGTAGGGTTTGTGTTAGGGTTACAATTAGGGTTAGGTTGGTTATTGTTAGGGATTGGGTTAGGGGTAGGTTTGTTAGTGTTAGGGTTTTGTTTAGAGTTGTTAGTGTTAGGCTTAGGGTTATGGTTAATTTTAGGCTTGTGTTATGGTTAGGGTTAGTGTTAGGGTTAGGAGTGCTAGGTTTAGTGTTATGGTTAGGTTTAGTGTTAGGGATTTTAGGGTTATAGTTAGGTTAAGGTTGTTAGAGTTAGCATTAGGATTAGTTTAGGGTTAGGATTATTAGAATTAGAAATATGGTTATTAGAGTTAGGGTTAGTGTTAGGGTTGCTAAAATTAGGGTTAGGTTTAGAGTTATTAGGCTTAGGGTTAGGGTTATTAGGGTTAGGGTTATTAGGGTTAGGGTTAGTGTTTGCTTCTTAAAGGTTAGTGTTAGGTTTAGGGTTATCATTGTTAGGGTTAGTGAAATTATAATTAGGTTAGGGTTAGAGTTGTTAGGGTTAGGGATGTTAGGGTTAGGGTTAGGATTGATAGGGTTAGGTTTAGGGTTAAAGTTAGGTTTAGGGTTGTTAGGGTTATGGTTTGTGTTAGGGTTGTTAGGTTTAGTGTTAGGGTTAGGATTAGTTTTATGCTTAGGGTTAGGGCTGTTAGAGTTAGGGTTAGTGATTGGGTATGGTTAGTATTAGGTTTGTTTAAAGTTCGGGTTAAGGTTGGTAGGTTTAGTGTTAGGGTTAGGAATAGGTTTATGATTAGGATTAGGGTTACTGGGGTAGGGTTAGTGTTTTGTGTGGGTTAGTTTTTGGTTGTTAGATTTAGGGTTAGTGTTTGCTTTGGGTTGGTTTTAGGGTTGTTAGGGTTAAGGTTGTAGGTATAGAGTTAGTGTTAGTGTTAGGGTTAGGATTATTAGTGTTAGGGTTAGGGTATTAGGGTTAGGGTTAGGATTGTTAGTGTAAGTGTTAGGGATGTTAGGTTTAGTGTTAGTGTTAGAGTTAGGTTGATGATTAGATTTAGAGTTCTTAGGGTAAGGGTTAGGTTTAGGGTTAGGATTATTAAGGTTAGCGTTAGGGTTAGGGTTACAATTAGGATTATTAGGGTTAGGGTTCTTAAGGTTAGACTTAATGTTAGGTTTAAGGTTAGGGTCAGGGTTATGGTTGTTATGGTTTTGGTTAGGGTTTAAAGTTTAGTGTTAGGTTTAAGGTTTTTAAGGGTAGGGTTAAATTTACAGTTAGGGTTAGAGTTGTTAGGTTTAGCATAAAGTTAGTATTAGTATTAGGGTTGTAAGTGTTAGGGATAGAGTTAGGGTTGTTAGAATTAGGGTTACGTTTGGGCTTACAGTTACTGTTAGGGTTATTGTTGTTAGGGTTATGGTTATGGTTAGAGTTAATGTTAGGGTTGTAATTGTTTGGGATAGTGTTAGGGTTAGGGTTAGAGTTGTTAGGGTTAGGATTGTTAGGTTTAGTGTTAGGGTTATGTTTAGGTTTAGGGTTCTTAGGGTTAGGGTTAGTGTTATGGTTGTTAGGGTTTGCAGTAGGGTGTGGATTAGTGTTAGGATTCTTAGCATTAGGGTTAGGAATCTTAGGTTTAGTCTTAGGGTTAGGGTTAGGTTTATGGCTAGGGTTAGGGTTATTAGGGTTAGGGATAGGGTTAGTGTTAGGTTTGTTAGAATTAGAGTTACAGTTAGGGTTAGGAATGTTGTTAGTGTTAGGTTTGTTAGTGTTAAGGTTAGGGTTAGTGTTAAAGTTAGGATTGTTAGGGTTAGGGTTAAGATGGTTAGGGTTAGGGTTGTTAGGTTTAATGTTAGGGTTAGGCTTAGGCTTATGGTTAGAGTTAGGGTTTTAGGGTTAGAGTTATAGTTTGTAGGATTAGCATTAGGGTTAGGGATAGGGTTAAAATTTTTAGGGTTAGCGCTAGGGATAGGATTAAAGTTGGGATTGTAAGGGTTAGGGTAAGTGTTAGAGTTAAGGTTAGTTTTAAGATTGTTATGGTTAGGGTTGTTAGGTTTAGTGTTAGGGTTAGGTTTATGGTTAGGGTTAGGGTTCTTAAGGTTAGGATTAGGGCTTTTAGGGTTAGTATTAGGGTTAGGGATAGGGTTAGGGTTAAGATTTTTAGGGATAAAGTTAGGGTTCTTACATTTAGTGTTAGTGTTGTAAGGTTTAAGGTTTTGATAAGGTTAGAGTTGTTAGAATTAGGGTTATGGTTAGCAATAGGCTTGTTAGGGTTAGAATTAGGGTTTTTAAATTAGAGTTAGGGTTAGATTTGAAAGAGTTAAGGTAAGTGATAGGGTTAGGTTTAAGATTGTTAGGATTAGTGTTTGATTTGTTAGGTTTATTGTTAGGGTTAGCATTAGGCTTATGGTTAGGGTTAGAGTTCTTATTGTTAGTGATAGAACTAGGGTTAGGGTTTTTAAGGTTAGTGTTAGGGTTAGGGATAGGGTTAGAATTAGAATTTTAGGGTTAGGGTTCTTAGAGTTAGTGTTAAGGTTAGGGTTAATGTTAGGTTTAGGGTTAAGGTTATAAGAGTTAGGGTTATGGTTCTTAGCGTTAGGCTTAAGGTACTCAGGGTTAGGGTTATGGTTAGGGTTTAAAGGTTAGTGTTAGGTTTATGGTTGTTAGGGTTAGGAGTTTTAGGTTTAGTGTTAGAGTTAAGGTTAGGTTAAGGTTATGGTTAAGTTTCTTAGGGTTAGTGTTAGGGATAAGGTTGTTAGGGTTAGGGATAGTGTTAGGGTTGTTAGGGTTGTAAGGGTTAGGGTTAGGGTAAGGTTTGTTAGAATTAGAGTTTGGGATGGTAAGATTAGTGTTGGGCTTAGGGTTAGGTTTATGGTTATCATTAGGGTTCTCAGGGTAGCGTTAGAGTTAGGGTTGTTAGTGTTTGGTTTAAAGTTATGGTTATGGTTATGGTTGGGTTAGTTTTAGGGTTGTTAGGATTAGTGTAAGGGTTAGAATTAGTGTTAGTGTTGTCAGGGTTAGAGTTAGATATAGGGTTAAGGTTGGTAGAATTAGTTTTAATATTAGGCTTACGGTAACTGTTAGGGTTAAGATTGTTAGGGTTATGGTTAGTGTTAGGGATAAAGTTAGTATTGTAATGGTTAGGATTACTGTTATGGTTAGGGTTATGTTTAGGGTAAGGGTTCTTAGGATTAAGGTCAGGGTTATGGGTTTTAGGGTTAGTGTTAGGGTTTATGTTAGGGTTAAGATTCTTAGTGTTAGGGTTATGCATTTTAGGTTTAGTGTTAGGGTTAGTGTTGTTAAAGTTAGGGTTAATGAGAGGGTTAGGGTTCTTAGGCTTAGAATTAGAGTTAAGTTTATGGTTAGGGTTAGGTTTCTTAGGGTTAGGGTTAGGGTTATGGTTTTGGTTAGGGTTATGTTGTAAAGGTTAGTGTTAGAGTTAGGTTTAGGGTTATGGTTGTTAGGATTAAGGTTGTTAGGTTTATAATTAGGGTTAGGGTTAGGGTTAGGGTTACTGTTAGG
The DNA here is from genome assembly GCA_004025045.1 of Sigmodon hispidus. Classification (NCBI taxonomy): domain Eukaryota; kingdom Metazoa; phylum Chordata; class Mammalia; order Rodentia; family Cricetidae; genus Sigmodon; species Sigmodon hispidus. The sequence goes on from PVIH01006554.1 coordinate 43,891, forward strand.
ATTGTTAGAGTTAGGTTTAGGGTTAAGGTTAAGGTTAGGGTTGTTAGGGTTATGGTTCTGGTTAGGGTTAGGGTTGTTAGGTTTAGGTGCAGGGATAGGACTAGGTATAGATTGGGTTAGAACTGTTATGTTTAGTGGTAGGGTTAGGTTTAAAGTTGTTAGGGTTAGGATTAGGGTTGATAGGTATAGTCTTAGTGTTAGGGTTAAGGTTATGATTAGGGTTAGAGTTCTTAGTGTTAGAGTTAGGGTTAAGGTTGTTATGGTTATGATTAGGGTTAGGGTTATGGTCATTAGTGTCAGTGTTAGGGTTAGGATTATGGTTAATGTTTGGAGTGTAAGGGTTAGTGTTAGTGTTAGGGTTAGGGTTAGGATTGTTAGTGTCAGGGTTAGGGTTGTTGAGTTTAGTCTTAGGGTTAGGGTTAAGTTTATGGTTAGGACTAGGGTTCTTAGGGTTAGAGTTAGTGTTAGGATTGTTGTGGTTAGTGATACAGTTAGTTTTAGGATTATTAGGGTTAGGGTTATGGTTATAGTTCTTTGGGTTAGGGTTAAGTTTAGGGTTAATGTTACAGTCAGGGTTTAGGTTGTTATGGTTAGGGTTTGGATTAGGGTTAGGGTTTAATGATTAGTGTTAGTGATTGGGTTATTAGGGTTAGGGTTAGTGTGTTAGGTTTAGTGTTTGGGTTGGTTTAGTGTTTAAGGTTATGGTTAGTGTTCTTAGGGTTAGGGTTGTTATGGTTAGGGTTATGGTAAGGGTTAGGATTGTTAGTGTTAGGGTTAGGAATGTTAGGTTTATTGTTAGGGTTAGGTTTACAGTTATGGTTGGGGTTTTGCAGGTTATGGTTAGTGTTAGTGTTGTTATGGTTAGTGTTAGGGTTAGGATTATGGATATTGTTATTATGTTTAGAGAGTGTATTAGAGTTGTTTTGGTTAGTGAGGGTTAGGGTTTGGGTTAGGATTCTTAGAGTTAGAGTTAGGGTTGTTAGGGTTAATGTTATGGTTAGGGTTGGGTTGTTAGTGTTAGGATTAGGGGTAGGCTTCTTAGGATTAGGCTTTGTGTTCTCAGGGTTAAGGTTAGGGTTGTAAAGGTTATAGTTATGGTTAGGTTTAGGGTTATGATTGTTAGGATTAAGGTTGTTAGGTTTACAATTAGGGTTAGGATTAGGTTTACTGTTACGGTTAGGGTTTTTGGGTTAGGGTTAGGGTTGTTAGGGTTAGGATTAGTGTTACGGTTAGGGTTAGGTTTGCTAGTGTTAGCCTTAGAGTTAGGGTTAGGGTTAGGGTTTTAGGGGTTAGGGTTGTTAGAATTAGGGTTATGGTTAGGGTTAGGGTTATGGTTTTGGTTAGGGTTATGTTGTAAAGGTTAGTGTTAGAGTTAGGTTTAGGGTTATGGTTGTTAGGATTAAGGTTGTTAGGTTTATAATTAGGGTTAGGGTTAGGGTTAGGGTTACTGCTACAGTTAGGATTTTTAGGGTTTGGGTTAGGATTATGGTTAGTGTTGTTAGGGTTAGGGTTAGGATTAGTGTTACAGTTAGGGTTAGGTTTGCTGGTTTTACTTTTAGAAGTTAGGGCTGTTAGAATTATGGTTACAGTTAGGGTTAGGATTACTGTTTTGGTTAAGGTTGTTAGGATTATGGTTATGGTTAAAGTTAGATTTGTAAGCGTTAGTGTTAGGGTTACAGTTAGGGTTAGTATTGTTGGGGTTAGAATTGTTAGTTTCAGGTTATGTTTATAGTTAGTACTAGGGTTCTTAGGATTGGCATTTGGGTTTTCATTAGCATTGTTATTGTTAGCCTAAGGGTTAGTGTTAGAGTTAGGAATTTTAGGGTTTGGGTAGGATTTTTAGGGTTAGGGTTAGGGTTAATGTTTGTGTTAGTGCTATGGTGATTAGGGTTAGGTTTCTTAGGGTTAGGGTTATGATTTTTAGGGTTAGTGTTAGTATTGTAAAAGTTAGGGTTAGATTAGGGTTAGGAGTGTTAGGTTTAGTGTTAAAGTTAGGGTTAGGTTTAGAGTCATGTTCTTTGAGTTATGATTGTTAGGGTTAGTGTTAGTTTTTTGGAAATGCTCTCTGTATGATGTAAATAAAGTAACTGGTTTGGTCTATGTAGAGCACTGTAGAAGTGGGTGGAGAATCAGACGACAGGCAGGTAGGAGAAGGGTGGAGTTATTCAGTCTCCATCTGACCCCAGAGAAGAACATACATGTAAGAGATACAGGGGAGCCATGGGCTGAGCCATGTGGAGGGTAGATTAATGGAAATGGGTTGAATTAAGATGAAAGAGCTAGCTAGTAATGTGCTTAAGGCACGGGCCAAACATTATAAAGTATATAAGTGTCTAATTCATTTCTTTGGGTGACAAAAGCCGAAGGGGGCCAGGTACAAACCTCTGGCCCTAACAGGCTGGGGAAACTACTACAGCAGATGGCTTCCCAATGTGTGCCAAACAGCTGCATAAATCCTAAGAAAGTTTAAAAAGTTTAAAGAGTGTTCTAGATCACTGAAACAGAGACAAAAGTGGCTTTCTGAATTGCATATTTGAATTGATTTATGGTGCAGAGACAGCTTGGTGTTTAGGCTTGAATTTAAAAATGGCGCATCCATGGCACACAGCTTAAACTCATATGTTACATGAAGACTTGGCATAAGTGTTATTTATTTAAGGTTTCTGCTTACATTGATCAGAAAGGAAACAGTTAAAAATGGTTTTTCTGGTAGCAGCATTTCCTGAGTCTGCTGTGGTTGCCGGCAGTGGCAGAGATGCAGCAGGTACCTCCGCCATATTGAAATGCTGCCAAAAGGGGTGGACTCAGCAATTAAAATGATACTGACATTTTAAAAGTTCTTTGGGTTAGAAAATGATTAAGAATTATCAATAAAACAGATTTGGACTCACAAAACCTATAAATGGGGTACAATGTATGTAAAATATGCATAGGCTTCAGAAAGAGAAAAAAAATGGGTAAAGAAAGCCCTTTAAGTAAGAGAAATAGGAAATAAAGATAAAAAGGCCATAATGAAGATGGCAGATAAACAGAGAGTCTGGATTATGGTTATTGTGTTTTCTTTTGATTTTTTAACTTTTAATGAGCTAATTACAGAGAAACAATTGATTGCTAAGGCTGCTAAGTTAAACAAATACATATACTTTAAAGATATCTTGACTTTGAAATCTGTTTATAAGAATATGTTGCTTGGGAAAAGAGATTCTGCTTTTGTCTCCACAGAAGCTCAAAACTGGTAAATTGGTTCTAGGCAAATGTGGTTTCATTTGCCAAGGCCACCTGAACATTCTCAGTTTCTAAGATGGCCAGTTGAGATGATCCAGCTTCAAGACCCCATGAGATCAAATACATCCTTTGACAACAGGAAGTAGTTAAAGAAAGAAAGCTATGTCCAATTTATCCAAAATATTACTTATTAATGTCTGTTTTCATTATAAATGGTTAATGGTCATAGTCAATCTTAAAATAAAGGGAGGGGAGGAGGATATGATATAGGAATGACTGGAAAAAATAAGTGGATTTTGATTTATTGATATAAACTTAAGGTCAATTTTGTTAAATTATATGTATTTTTCTACTCTTGATTAAGGTATAAGGCTGATGTAACTCATTTAAAATTGTAATGTGTAATTGAGAAATGCAGATTAATAGTCATCTATGATAACCAAACTTATAGTCATGTTAGTTAGGCTTTTGTAGGTATACAAAGGTATATTTCTATTAGATAGGTAGTCTTCAAACCCTTCAAAGACATGCAGAATATGGCATTTAAATTATTTTAAGAACTTAGACTTTTCTGGACAGTGAGACAGGTCTGCTCCTGGCAGCACCAATGTATTTCAGGGGAATGATGGGCATTGAAGAAACTTTATGTGGAATTTACTTTGTGGCAACAGTTAGCCACTGGACAAGAAACTGTTCTGGTATTGCCTGCTTGATAGTATGCTGTATAAACTGGACATGCAGGTTCCATTGGAAAGTGACCTCTGAACTTTGGCAGAATAAGCCGATATGGTCCTTTGGGTTCCTGCTTTGCAGAAAAATATTGCCAGGCATCCTTCTGGACACAAGGAGAAGCAACTGATGGACTGTGTTAGATTTCCTGCATCATGAAAGGTATGCCAGAGACTTTGGGCCATAAAGGCTGAAGATGGTGCCCCAAAGTTACAAAGGAACTTTGGGTGACTGTCCAGGCAGACAGGTGCCATCTCTATCACTTTCTAGACTTGTGAAGTTGCTTGCACTTCCTGTTTATTTGGATAATATTATATCCTTCTGTGGTCTTTGATGTGGTTGAAGGTTTAATAATTATAGGTATAGGTCTTTTTAGTTTAAAAGGTATATTAGATATGAAATTTTAGACTCACATGGATAAGGTAGATAGTGGAATATTCTCTTTAATTTTGTAATTACAAATAGACTGGATATTGTGACTAATTTTTGCTTGATAGCTGTTTTATATGTAATTTTTCTATATGGAAATTGAAACCTTCCTTTTTGATTAAACAAAAAAGAGGAGATGTGGTGGAAATGCTCTCTGTATGATGTAAATAAACTAATTGATTTGGCCTATGTAGAGCACCATAGAAGTGTGTGGAGAATCAGATGACAGGCAGGTAGGAGAAGGGTGGAGTTAGTCAGTCTCCATCCGACCCCAGAGAAGAACGAACATGTAAGAGATACAGGTGAGCCATGGGCTGAGCCACATGGTGGGTAGATTAATGGAAATGGGTTGAAGTAAGATGAAAGAGCTAGCGAGTAATTGTTTAAGACATGGGCCAAACAGTATAAAATATATAAGTGTCTGATTCGTTTCTTTGGGGGACAAAAGCCATCCTGGACCAGGTTCAAAACCTCTGGGCCGAAAGGGGCCCAGAAAACTTAACTACAACAGGTTAGGGTTAGGATTCTTAGGTTTAGTGTTCTTAGGGGTCAGGTTAGGGTTAGGGTTATTAGTGTTATGTTTACTGTTCTTAGGCTTAGGTTTAGGTTTCTTAGGGTTAGTGTTAATGTTAGGGTTCTTAGTATTAGGGTTAGGGTTAGAATTATTAGGGTTAGGTTTAGGGTTAAGGTTAGGGTAAGATTTTTAGGGTTAGGCTTAGGGTTAAAGTTAGAGATTTTAGGTTTAGTGTAAGGGTTAGGATTAGGTTTACAGTTAGGGTTAGGGTTGTTAGGGTTAGTGTTAGTGTTAGTGTTAGGTTTAGGGTGGTTATGGTTAAGGTCAGGGCTGTTAGGTATAGTGTTAGTTATAGGGTTAGGATTAGGGTTGTTATGGTTAGGGTCAGGGCTGTTAGGGTTAGGGTTGTTAGGTTTAGTTATAGGGTTTGGTTTATGGTTAGGGTTAGGATTCTTAGGGTTAGGGTTAGGTTTAGGGTTAGAGAAGTTAGTGTTAGTGTTAGGGTTAGGGTTATGGTTAGAATTATTAGGGTTAGGTTTGGGTTCTTAGGGTTATGGTTAAAGTTAGTAATAAGGTCAGGGTTAGTGTTTGTTAGGGTTAGGGTTAGTGTTAAGGTTTAAAAGTTAGTGTTAAGGTTAGGGTTGTAAGGGTTAGGGTTAGAGCTAGGGTTAACCATTAGGGTTAGGGTGCTTGTGGTTAGCATTAGTGTTAGTGTTAAGGTTAGGGTTGTAAGGGTTAAAGTTAGGGATAGGATTATTAAAAATAGGGTTACAGTTAGAGTTAGTGTTACTGTTAGCATTAGGGTTGTCAGGGTTATGGTTATGGTTAGAGTTAAAGTTAGGGTTTTAAGGGATAGTATTATTGTTAGGGTTAGGGTTGTTAGGGTTAGGGTTGTTGGGTTCAGGCTTAGGGTTAGGTTTATGGTTAGGGTTAGGGTTCTTTGGGTTAGGATGAGGGTTATGTTTAGGGTTGTTAGGGTTAGTATTAGTATTAGGATTAGGGTTAGAATTTTTTGGGTTAATGTTAGGTTTAGGGTTAATGTTAGGGTTAGGGTTAGGGTGGTTAGGGTTATGGTTATTTTTATGGTTAGGGTTCTTATGTTTTGGGCTAGGGTTTTCAGGTTTAGGGTTAGTGTTCTATAGTTCAGGGTTAGGGTTGTTAGGGATAGGGTTAGTATGTTAGGTTTAGTGTTATAGTTAGGGTTATGTTTATGGTTTGGGATCTTGGGGTTATGGTTAAAGTTAGTGTTGTTAGGGTTAGCATTAAGGTTAGGGTTAGTGTTAGGGTTAGGATTCTTAGGGTACAGTGGCTCGTTGGTCTAGGGGTATGATTCTCGCTTAGGATTCTTAGGGTTAGGGTTAGGGTCCTTAGGCTTTTTAGGGTTAGGTTTAGGGTTTTAAAGGTTAGGGTTAGGTTTAGGTTTATAGTTGTTAGGGATATTGTCTTTAGGTTTAGTGTTAGGGTTAGTGTTAAATTTTTAGTTAGAGTTCTTAGGGTTAGGTTTAGGGTAAAGGTTTTGTTTAGGGTTGTTAGGGTTATGGTTAGGGTTAGGTTTGTTATGTTTAGTGTTAGGGTTAGGATTAGGTTTACAGTTAGGGTTAGGATTAGTATTAGTTTTAGGTTTAGGTTTAGGGTTGTTAGGTTTAGCTATAGTGTTGTTAGATATAGTGTTAGAGTTAGGGTTATTTTTGTGGTTAGTGTTAGGGTTCCTAGGGTTATGGTTTGGGTTGTTAGGGTTAGAGTTACCATTAGGGTTAGGTTTGCTAGAGTTATGGATTGGTTTAGGATTAGGGTTGTTAGGGTGAGGGATAGTTTTACGGTTCTTAGGGTTAGGGTTAAGGTTAATGTTAGGGTTATAAGGGTTCGGGTTAGTTTTAGCAATAGGGTTATGGTTAGGATTGTTAGGGGTGGATAGGGTTGCTAGGTTTAGTGTTAGTGTTAGAGTTGTGGTTAGTGTTATGTTTCTTTTGGTTAGAGTTAGAGTTGTTAGGTTTAATGTTAGGGTTAGGCATAGAGTTAGGATTAGGGTTCTTAGGGTTAGGGTTAAGATTGGGGTTAAGGTTGTGGTCAGGGTTAGGGTTGTTATGGGTAGAGTAAGGGTTAGTGTTAGGGTTTAAAGGTGAGTGTTAGGGTTGTTAGACTTAGGGGTGTTACGTTTCATGTTAGGTTTAGGTTTAAGGTTATAGTTTATGTTCTTAGGGTTAGGGTTACAGTTGTTAAGCTAGGATTAGAGTTACAGTTACAGTTAGGGTAAGGGTTGTTAGTGTTAGGGATAGGGTTGTCAAGTTTAGTGTTAGGGTTAGGAATATGGTTAGGGTTAGGTATCATCAGGTTATGATTAGGGTTAGTGTTGTTAGGGTTAGGGTTAGCATTAGGTTAGGTTTACGAATATGATTGCTATGATTAGGGATATTGTTAACATTAGGTTTAATATTAGAATAAGGGCTCTTAGGTTTAGGGTTAGAATTCTTAGGGTTAGGGTTAGGATTGTAAATGTTAGGGTTAGGTTTAGTATTATGGTTGTTAGGGTTAGGGTTGTTAGGTTTAGTGTTAGTGTTATGGTTAATTTTATGGTTAGGGTTAGGGTTCTTAGGGTTAGGGCTAGGGTTAATTTTATGGTTAGTGTTAGGGTTCTTAGGGTTAGGGTTAGGATTGCTAGGGATAGGTTTAGGTTTAGGGTTAAGTTTAAGGTTAGTGTTGTTAGGGTTATGGTTAGGGTTAGGGTTTTTATGTTTAGTGTTAGGGTTAGGATTAGGTTATGGTTAGGGTTAGTATTATTTGGGTTAGGGTTAGTTTTAGGGGTAGTGTTAAGTTTAGAATTGTCAGGGTTAGGGTTAGGCTTCATAGACTATGGGTAGCCTTCTTAGGGCAAGTGTTAGGGTTAGGGCTGTAAAGGTTAGGGTTAGGGTAAGTTTTAGGGTTATGGTGGTTATGGTTAATTTTGTCAGGTTGAGTGTTAGGATTATGGTTAAGTTTACGGTTAAGGTTAGGGTTCTTAGGGTTAGGATTGTTCAGGTTAGGCTTAGGTTTAGGGTTAAGGTTAAGGTTAGGGTTGTTAGGGTTATGATTAGGGTTAGGGTTGTTAGGTTTAGGTGTAGGGTTAGAATTAGGTTTATGGTTTGGATTAGTGCTATTAGGGTTAGTGTTTCTGTTAGGTTTAGGTTAAGGGTTGTTAGGGTTATGGTTGTTAGGTATAGTGTTAGCTAGTGTTAGGGTTAGGTTTATGATTAGGGTTAGGGTTTTTCATGTCAGAGTTAGGGTTAGGTAAGGGTTGTTAGGGTTAGGGTTTGTGTTAGGTTTATTGTTAGGGTTAAGTTTGTTAGGGTTATGGATTTGTTTAGGGTTAAGTTTGTTACTGTTCGTGTTAAGGTTATGGTTGTTGATGTTAGGGTTATGGTTAATGTTAGGGTTGGGTTATGGTTAAGGATAGAGTTAGAGGTGCTAGGTTTAGAGTTAGGGTTAGGTTTAGGGTTATGGTTGTTAGTGTTATTGTAATTATAATTAGGATTAGGGATAGATTTGTTAGGATTAGGGTTGATAAATTTATGGTTAGGATTTTTAGGGTTAGGTTTAGGGTAAAGGTTAGGTTTAGGGTTGTTAGTGTTAGTGTTAAGGTTTTTAGGTTTAGTGTTAAGATTAGTTTTATAGTTACAGTTGTTAGGGTTAGGATTAATTTTTAGATTAGGATTAGGTTTAGTGTTGTTAGAGTTAAGGTTGTTAGGTATAGTGTTAGTGTTAGGTTTAGGTTTATGGTTAGTGTTATGGTTCTTAGAGTTAGGGTTATGTTTAATGTTATGGTTGGGTTAAGGTTAGGGTTAGAGTTGTTAGGGTTTGGGTTATGGTTAGCGTTAGGGTTGATAGGTTTAGTGTTAGGGTTAGGTTTATGGTGAGGGTTAGGGTTAGTATTAGGGTTGGGTTTAGATTTAGGGTTGTTAGGGTTAGGGATAGGGGTGTTATGTTAGGCTTAGGTTTATGGTTAGGTTTATTGTTCATAGGGTTAGGGTTGTTAGGGTTAGGGTTACAGTTAGGGTTAGGTTTGTTAGAACTAGGAATTGACTTAGGATTAGGGTTGTTAGTGCTATGGTTTTGTTTATGGTTGTTAGTGCTAGGGTTAGAGTTAAGGTTAAAGTTAGGGTTATAGGTGTTAAGGTTAGTGTTTGGGTTAGGGTTACAGTTTGGATTGTTTGGGTTAAGGATAAGGTTGTTAGGTTTAGTGTTAGGATTAGCGTTAGATTTTGGTTAGGGTTAGCTTTTTTAGGATTAGGGTTAGCATTGTTAGGTTTAGCATTAGGGTTAGGCATAGGATTAGTATTACTAGAGTTAGGGTTATGGTTGTTAGGGTTAGAGTTAAAGTTAAAGTTAAGATTAGGGTCAGGGTTAGGCTTGTTATGGTTAGAGTAAGTGTTAGGGTTAGGGGTTAATGGTTAGTGTTAGAGTTATGGTTGTTAGGGTTAGGATTAGGGTTGTTGGGGTTAGGGTTAGGGTTAGATCATTATGGCTAGGTTTAGGCTAAGGGTTAGCTTTAGGGTTAGTGTTGTTATGGTTGGGTTAGGGTTATGGTTATGGTTCTTAGGGATAGGGTTAAGGTTGTAATGTTTAGAGATAGGATTTGGGTTAGAATTGTAATGGTTGGGGTTAGTGTTAGGGTTAGGGATTTTAGGGTCAGCGTTAGGATTAGGTTTCATAGGGTTTGGGGTAGGGTTATGGCTAGTGTTATGTTTAGGGATGGGGTTAGTGTTAGGGTTGTTAGTCTTAGGGTTAGGGTTAGGGTTGCAGTTAGGGTTAGGTTTGTTAGTGTTAGGGATACGGTTAGGCTTAGTGTTATTGTTGGTAGGGTTACGGTTAGGTTTCTTAGGGTTAGAATTATGGTTAGAAATGTAAAGTTTAGGGTTCAGTTTAGGGTTATGGTTGTTGAGATTAGGGTTGTTAGGTTTAGTTTTATACTTAAAGTTAACTTTATGGTTAGGTTTAGGGTTCTTAGGGTTAGGATAGTAAGGTTTAATGTTACAGTTATGAATAGGTTTACATTTAGGGTAAGGTTTGTTAGAGTTAGTGTTAGGATCACAGTTAGGTTTAGGATTGTTAGGGTTGTTAGGTATAGTGTTAGTCTTGGGGTTAGGTTTATGATTAGAATTAGAGTTCTTAGGGTTAGAGTTAGGGTTTTTAGGGTTAGGGTTAGTGTTAAGTTTACATTTAGTGTTTGGTTTGTTAGGGTTAAGCATTGGGTAAGGGTTAGAGTTGTTAGGGTTAGTATTAGGGTTAATGTTAGGGTTAGGGTTAAATTAGTGTTAGGTTTAGGGTTAGGTTTAGTGTTAGAGTTAAGGTTAGGTTTATGGTTAGGGTTAGTATTCTTAGGGTTAGGGTTGTTAGGTGGTTAGGGGTTTAATGTTGAGTTATGGTTATTGTTACGGTTGTAATGGTTAGTGTTATGCTTAGGGTTAGGGTTAAGATTTTTAACGTTATGTTTATGGTTGTTAGGTATAGTGTTAGGGTTAGGTTTAGGGATAGGGACTCAGTCTTTAGGGTTAGTTTTAGGGTTAGCGTGAGTGTTTTTAGGGTTAGAGTTAGGGTTAGGGTGAGGGTTGTTAGGGTTAGCATTATGGTTAGGGTAGGGTTAGGATATTTAGGGTTAATTTTAGGGTTTTAGGGTTAGGTTTATGGTTAGGGTTAGGATTGTTAGGGATAAGTTTAGGGTTCCTAGGGATGGGATAGGGTTGTAATTTTTAGGAATAGGATTAGGGTAAAGATTGTCAGTGTTAGGGTTAGGTTTAGAGTTAGGGTTATTAGTGTTAGCATTAGGGTTAGGGTTAGACTACATAGTGTTAGGGGTAGGGATAGTGTTAGGTTTTGGGCAATGATTAGTGTTAGGTTTTTTAGTGTTAGGGTTAGGTTTAGGGTTGTGGTTAGGGTTAGAGTTGGTAGGTTTAGTGATATGGTTAGTGTTAGGGCTTTTAGGTTTAGGGTTAGTCTTAGGGTTATGGTTGTTACTGTTAGGGTTCTTAGAGTTAGTGTTAGGGTTAGGATATATAGGGTTAGGGTTAGAATTCTTTGTTAGGGTTAGGTTTATGGTTAGAGTTATGTTTATGGTTAGGCTAAGTGTTAGAGTTAGAGCTAGGTTTATGGTTAGGGTTAGTATTTGTAAGGTTAGATTTAGGGTTAGGGTTTTTATAATTAGTGTAATGGTTAGATTTAAGATTACATGTAGGGTTGTTAAGGTTAGGGTTAGTGTTTGGGATGTAAGGGTTAGGGTTATTGTTAGGGTTAGGGTTGTTATAGTGAAGGTTAGGGTTGTTAGATGTAGTGTTATGGTTATAGTTATGTTTATGGTTAGCGTTAAGGTTCTTAGGGTTAGGTTTAGGTGTGGTGTTAGGGTTTTTAGGGTTAGTGTTAGGTTTAGGATTATAGTTAGGGTTAGGTTTGTTAGAGTTAGTCATAGGGTTAGGGTTACGGTTGTTAGGGTTAAGGTTAGGGATAGGGTTGTTAGGATTAGTGTAAGGGTTAGATTTATAATTACATGTAGGGTTGTTAAGGTTAGAATTAGGGTTAGTGTTAGGGCTGTAAGGATTAGGGTTATTGTTAGGGTTAGGGTTGTTATAGTTAGGGTTAAGGTTGTTAGGTGCAGTGTTATGGTTATAGTTATTTTTATGGTTAGGGTTACGGTTCTTAGGGTTAGGTTTAGGTGTAGTGTTAGGGTTTTTAGGGTTAGTGTTAGGGTTATGGTTAGGGTTAGGTTTGTTAGAGTTAGTCATAGGATTAGGGCTACGGTTGTTAGGGTAAGGTTAGGGTTAGGGTTGTTAGAATTAGTGTAAGGGTTAGATTTATGTTTACAGTTAGTGTTGTTTTTGTTAGGGATATGGTTATGGTTGTAAGGGTTGGTGTTAATGTTATGCTTAGGATTAAGGTTATGGTTAGGGTTGTTGGGTTAGGGTTAGGATTTGGGTTAGGGTTTCCATTCTTAGGGTTAGGTTTAGGGTTAGCATGAGTGTTTTTAGGTTTAATGTTAAGGTTAGGGTTATGGTTAGGGTTAGGTTTGTTAGAATTAGAGAAAAGACTAGGGTTACAGTTGAAAGAGTTAAGGTTAGGGTTAGGATAAGTGTTGTTAGGGTTATCATTTGGGTTAGGGTAGGGTCAGGATATTTAGGGTTAGTGTTAGGGTTTCTAGGGTTAGGTTTTAGGGTTAGGGTTGTTGTTAGGGTTAGGGTTAGGGTTCTTATTGATAGGGTCAGGGTTGTAATTTTTAGGTATAGGTTTAGGGTTAGGATTGTAAGGTTAGGGGTATGTTTAGGTGTAGGATTCTTAGGGTTAGCACTAGGATTAGGGTTAGGGTTAGATTTCATAGTGTTTGGTGTAGGGTTAGTATTAGGTTTTTTAGTGTTAGGGTTAGGTTTAGGGTTAGGGTTAGCATTAATAGGGTTAGGGATAGCGTTAGGGTTAGGGTTTTTAGGGTTAGGATTAGTCTTAGAGTTATGGTTGTTACTGTTAGGGTTGTTAAAGTTAGTGTTAGGGTTAAGATATATAGGGTTAGGATTAGGATTCTTTGGGTTAGGGTTAGTTAGGTTTATGGTTAGAGTTAGGTTTAGGGTTAGGTTTAGTGTTAGAGTTAGGGTTAGGTTTATGGTTAGGGTTAATATTCTTCAGGTTAGAGTTAGGGTTAAGGTTTTTAGGATTAGTGTAATGGTTAGATTTATGATTACATGTAGGGTTGTTAAGGTTAGGGTTAGCGTTAGGTTGTAAGAGTTATGTTATTATTAGAGTTAGGGTTAGGATTGTTAAAGTTAGGGTTAGGTTTGTTAGGTGTAATGTTATGGTTATAGTTATGTTTATGGTTAGAGTTAAGTTTCTTAGAGTTAGGTTTAGGTTTAGTGTTCTGGTTATTAGGTTTACTGTTAGGGTTAGGGTTACTGTTAGGGTTAGGTTTGTTAGAGTTAGTCATAGCTTTAGGGTTATAGTTGTTAGGGTCAAGGTTTGGGTTAGGGTTGTTAGGATTAGTGTTAGGGTTAGATTTATGTTTACAGTTAGGGTTGTTAATGTTAGGGTTATGGTTATGGTTAGGGTTGTAAGGGTTAGTGTTAGTGTTATGCTTAGGGTTAGGGTTAAGGTTGTTAACGTTATGTCTAGGGTTGCTAGGTATTGTGTTAGGGTTAGGTTTAGGATTAGGATTTCAGTTTTTAGGGTTAGGTTTAGGTTTTTGTGAGTGTTTTTAGGGTTAATGTTAGGGTTAGGGTTATGGTTAGGGTTACATTTATTAGAATTAGAGAAAAAGTTAAGGCTTACAGTTGATAGGGTTAAGGTTAGGGTTAGGGTGAGTGTTGTTAGGGTTAACATTAGAGTTAGGGTAGAGTTAGGATATTTAGGGTTAGTGTTAGGGTTCTTAGGGTTAGCTTTAGGGTTAGGGTTAGTGTTGTTAGAGTTAGGGTTAGGTTTAGGGTTCTTAATGTTATGGTTGTTGTTGTAATGTGTAGATATAGGGTTAAAGTTAAGATTGCAAGTGTTACAGGTAGGTTTAGGGTTAGGGATATTAGGGTTAGGGTTAGATTTTGTAGTGATTGGGGTAAGGTTAGGGTTAGGTTTTGGGTAATGATTAGTGTTAGGTTTTTTAGTGTTAGGGTTAGGTTTAGGGTTAAGGTTATGGTTGATAGGGTTATGGATGGGGTTAGGGTTATGGTTGTTACTGTTAGGATTGCTAGATGTAACATTAGGTTTAGGGTTAGGATATGTATGGTTAGGGTTAGGATGTTTTGGGTTAGGGTTAGGGTTATGTCTAGGGTTAGAGTTAGGTTTAGGGTAAGGTTTAGTGTTAGGGTTAGGTTTATCATTAGGGTTAGTGTTCTTAGGGTTAGAGTTAGGGTTGTTAGAATTAGTGTAATGGTTAGATTTATAATTACATTTAGGGTTGTTAATTTTAGGGTTAGTGTTAGTGTTGTAAGGGTTAGGGTTAGGGTTAGAGTTAGGATTAGGTTTACATTATGGTTAGTGTTCTTAAGGGTTAGGGTTAGGGTTGTTAGGATTAGTGTAAAGGTTAGATTTATGATTATGGTTAGGGTTAGAGTTAGTGTTAGTGTTGTAAGGGTTATGGTTATTGTTAAGATTAGAGTTAGGGTTGTTAAAGTGTGGGTTAGGATTGTTAGGTGTAGTGTTATGGTTGTAGTTATTTATGGTTAGGGTTAAGGTTCTTATAGTTAGGTTTTGTTTTAGTGTTAGGGTTTTTAGGGTTAGTGTTATGGTTAGAGTTATGATTATGGTTAGTTTTGTTAGAGTTAGTGATAGGGTTAGGGTTACAGTTGTTAGGGTTAAGGTTAGGATTGGGGTGAGTATTGTTAGGGTTAGCATTAGGGTTAGGGTTTGGGTTAGGATATTTGGGTTAGGCTTAGGGTTTTTAGGTTTAGGGTTAAAGTTAGGGTTACTGGTAAGGGTTGTTAGGGTGAGTGCTAGGGTTAGGGTAGCATTCTTAGGGATAGGGTTAGGGTTGTAATGTTTAGGTATAGGGTTAGGGTTAAAATTGTAAGGTTTTAATGTTAGGTTTAGGGTTATAGTTGTTAAGGTTAGTGTTGTTATGTTTATTGTTAGGGTTAACTTTATGGTAAGGATTACAGTTCTTAGGGTTTGGGTTAGGGTTAGGGTTGTTAAGGTTAGGGTTAGTGTGCTTAGGCTTAGGTTTAGGTTTCTTAGGGATAGTGTTAGGGTTGTAAGGGTTAGAGTTAGGTTTAGGATTATGGTTATTAGGGTTAGTGTTGTTAGGTTTAGTGTTAGGGTTAATTTTATGGTTAGGGTTAGGGTTCTTTAGTTTTAGGGTTAGGATTTTTTAGATTAGGGTTAGGATTAGGTTTTGAAGGTTAGTGTTAGGGTTTGGGAAGTCATGGTTAGGTTTAGTGGTGTTAGGTTTAGTGTTAGTGTTAGGGTTAGGTTTAAAGATATGGTTAGTGTTCTTAGGGTTAAGGTTAAAGTTAGGGTTGTTAAGGTTAGGGTTAGTTTTAGGATCTGGGTTTATAGGGTTAAGTTTGTTTAGGTTAGTGTTAGGGTTAGCATTCTTAGGGTTAGGAAAAGGGTTCTTAGTGTTAGGCTTAGGGTTAGTTTTGTTAGGGTTAGGTTTAGTGTTAGGGTTGTAAAGGTTAGGGATAAGTTTAGGATCATGGTTATTAGGGTTTTGTTGTTAGGTTTAGTGTTAGGGTTAAGGTTAATTTTATGGTTAGGGTTAGGATTCTTTAGTTTTAGGATTAAGGTTCTTAGAGTTAGGGTTAGGATTAGGTTTTGAAGGTTAGTGTTAGTGTTTGGGATGTTAGGGTTAAGGTTAGTGGTGTTAGGTTTAGTGATAGGGTTAGGTTTAAGGATATGGTTAATGTTGTTAGGGCTAAGGTTAAAGTTAGGGTTATTAGGGTTAGGGTTAGTTTTAGGGTCAGGGTTCATAGGGTTAAGGTTGTTTGGGTTAGCATTAGGGTTAGGGTTAGCATCTTAGGGTTAGGGTTAGGGTTCTCAGTGTTAGGCTTAGGGTGAGTTTTCTTAGGGTTAGGTTTAAGATTAGGGTTGTAAATGTTAGGGTTAGGTTTAGGATGATGGTTGTTAGGGTAAAGTTTATTAGATTTAGTGTTAGAATTAGGGTTAATTTTAAAGTTAGGGTTTTTAGGGATAAGTTTAGGTTTGGGATTGTTAGGATTAGGCTTTGGGTTAGGGTTAGAATTTTTAGAGTTAGGGTTTAGGTTCTTAGGTTTAGAATTAGGATTAAGATTAGGTTATAGTTAGGGTTAGGTTTAGTGTTAGATTTATTGGTAGAGTTATGTTTAGGTTTACAGTGAGGGTTAGGGAGTTTGGGTTATGATTAGGGTTAGGGTTGTTAGGATTAGTGTAAGTGTTAGGTTTATAATGACAGTTAGGGTTGTTTGGGTAAGGGTTATGGTTAGGGTTGTAAGGTTTAGAATTAGTGCTAATATTAGAGTTAGGGTTAGGGTTGTTAAAGTTAGGGTTGTTAGGTATAGTTTAGTGTTAGGGTTAGGTTTAATGTTATGTTTTTTAGGGTTGAGATTATGATTATGTTTAGGGTTAGGTTTGTTAGAGTTAGAGATAGGGTTAGGATTAGGCTTGTTAAGATTGAGGTTAGGGTAAAGCTTAGACTTAGGGTTAGGATTTTTAGGGTTAGGGTTAGGATTTTTAGTGTTAGGTTTAGGGTTATGGTTATGGTTAGGGTTACAGTTCAAAGGGATGGGGTTAGGGTTGTAATGGTTAGGGATAGGGTTAGGATTAGGATTGTAAGGTTTGGGTTAGTGTTAGGGTTAGGATTGTTAGGGTCAGTGTTAGAGTTAAGGTTAGATTCCATAGGGTTTGAGGTAGGGTTAGGGTTAGAGTTAAGGTTAGGGATAAGGTTAATGTTATGGTTGTTAGTGTTAGGTTTTGTTTAGGGTTTTGTTTAGGGTTAGGTTTGTTAGTGTTAAGATTATGGTTAGGCTTTTTGTTAAGGTTGTTAGGGTTAGGTTTCTTAGGGTTAGGTTAAGGGTTGGGGATGTAAAGTTTAGGATGAGGGTTAGGTTTAGGGTTATGGTTGTTAGGGGTAGGGTTTTTAGGTTTAGTGTTAGGGTTAGGCTTAACTTTACGGTAAGGATTATGGTTCTTAAGTTTGGGTTAGGGTTAGAGTTGTTAATGTTAGGGTTAGTGTTCTTAGGCTTAGGTTTAGGTTTCTTAGGGTTATGGTTGTACAGGTTAGGGTTAGGACTAGTTTTAGGGGTATGGTTATTAAGGTTAGAGTTGTTAGGTTTAGTTTTAGGGTTAGGGTAAAGTTTACTGTTAGGGTTAGAGTTCTTTAGGGTTAGGGTTCTGAGGGTTATACTTAGGGTTCAAGGTTAGTGTTAGGGTTTGGATTGTCAGAGTTAAGGCTACTGGTATTAGGTTTAGTCTTAGGATTAGGTTTAAGGATATGGTTAAAGTCTTAGGGTTAGTGTTAAAGTTAGGGTTGTTAGGGTTAGGTTTAGAGTCAGTTTTCATAGGGTTAAGGTTGTTTGGTTTTGCTTTAGGGTTAGGGTTAGCATTCTTAGGGTTAGGGTTAGGGTTCTTTGGGTTAGGCTTAGGGTTAGGTTTCTTAGGTTTAGGTTTAGGGTTAGGGTTGTAAAGATTAGGGTTAGGATTATGATTCGGGTTATTAGTTTTAGCGTTGGGAATGTTAGGGTTAGGGTTTGGATTAGGGTAAAAGTTAAGATTTTTAGAGTTAAGGTACTTAGGTTTAGGGTTAGGATTAGGTTAGAGTTAGGTTTAGGGTTAGGTCTAGTGGTAGAGTTAGGGTTAGGTTTATGGTGAAGGTTCAGGTGTTAGGGTTAGGGTTAGGTTTAGCATTGTTAGCATTAGTGTAAGGATTAGGTTTATTTTTACTGTTCAGTTTGTTAAGGTAAGGATTAGGATTAGTGTTGTAAGTGTTAGAATTAGTGTTAAGGTTAGAGTTATGGTTAGGATTGTTAAAGTAAGGGTTAGAGTTGTTAGGTATAGTGTTAGGGTTAGGTTTACGGGTAGAGTTATGGTACCTAGGGTTAGGGTGAGGTTTAATGTTAGGGTTTTTAGGGTTAGGATTAATGTTATGTTTAGGGTTATGTTTGTTAAAGTTAGAGATAGGTTTAGGATTAGGGTTGTTAGGATTGAGGTTAGGGTTAGAATTACTATTTTTAGAGTTAGAGTAAGGGTTTTTAGGATTAGTTTTATGGTTAGGGTTATGGTTATGTCTAGGGTTAGGGTTATGGTTATCAATAGGGTTAAGTTTATGGTTAGGGTTCAAAGGGATAGGGTTAGGGTTGTAATGGTTAGGGATAGGGTTAGGGTTAGGATTGTAAGGGTTGTGGTAGTATTAAAGTTAGGGTTGTTAGGTTCAGGGTTAGGGCTATGTTTCATAGGGTTTGTTGTAGGATTAGGGTTAGTGTTAGGGTTGTTAGTGTTAGGGTTAGGGTTAGGGTTGTGGTTAGGGTTAGGCTGTGTGTTAAGGTTGTTAGGGTTAGGTTTCTTAGGGTTAGGGTTAGAAATGTAAAGTTTAGGTTTAGAGTTAGGTTTAGGGTTATGGTTTTTAGGGTTAGGGTTGTTAGGTTTAGTGTTAGGGTTATGGTTAAATATGGTTAGGGTTAGGATTATTGGGATTAGGGTTAGGGTTAGGGTTATTAGTGTTAGTGTTAGGGTTAAGGTTGTTAAGATTAGTGTTAGGCTTAGGAATAGGTTTACAGTTAGGGTTAGTGTTGTTAGGGTTAGATTAGGGTTAAGTTTAGGGTTGTTAGGTTTAGTGTTAGTTTTAATATTAGGTTTATATTTATGATTAGGCTTCTTAAGGTTAGGATTAGGGTTAGAGTTGTTAGGGTTAGAGTTTGTGTTAGGATTATGGTTAGTGTTAGGTTGTTAGTGTTAGGGATTGTTTTAGGGTTAGAGTTGTTAGTATTAGCATTAGGATTAGGGTTAGTATTAGGGTTAGTGTTAGGGTTAGATTTAAGGTTAGTGTTAGATTTAGGGTTGAGTTAGTATTAGAGTTAGGGTTAGATTTACAATTTGGGTTAGTGATCTTAGGGTTAGGGTTAGTATTAGGTTTTATACAGTCTTAGGTATTATTAGGGTTACATGTAGGGGTAGGGTTAGTGTTAGAGTTGTTAGTGTTAGGGTTAGGGTTAGGTTTGTTAGAATTAATGATAGGGTTATTGTTATGGTTGTTAGGATTAAGGTTATGGTTTTTAGGTATAGCGTTAGGGTTAAGGTTAGGGTTACGATTAGGGTTAGGTGCATTAGGGTTAGGGTTAGAATTAGATTAATGTTGCTAGGGTTAGTGTTAGGTTTGGTAGGGTTAGCGTTAGGATTAGGTTTAGGGCTTGGGTTAGTGGTAGGATATTTAAGGTAAGGATTATGATTCTTAAGTTTAGGATTAAGATTAGGCTTAGGGTTAGTTTTGTTAGAGTTACTGATGGGGTTAGTGTTACAGTTTTTAAGGTTAAGGTTAGGGATTTTAGCATAGTGTTAAGGGTTAGGGTTAGGATTCTGAATGTTAGGGTTAGGGTTCTTAGGGTTAGGGTTAGAGCAAGGGTTTTAGTGTTAGAATTAGGGTTAGTTTAGGGTCAGGGTTCATAGGCTTAGGGTTAGGTTTCTTAGAGGTAGAGTTAGGGTTATGGATGCAAAGGTTAGTGTTAGGGTTAGGTTTAGGGTTATGGTTGTTAGGGTTATTGTTGTTAGGTTTAGTGTTAGTGTTAGGGTTAACTTTACGGTTAGGGTTTGAGTTCTTAGGATTAGGGTTAGGGTTAGGATTGTTGGGGTTAAGGTTAGGCTTAGGCTTGTTAAGGTTAGTGTTAGGGTTGTTAGGTTTAGTGTTAGGGTTAGGATTAGGTTTACAGTTAGGGTTGTTAGGTTTAGGGATAGTGTTAGTTTTAGGATTAGGTTTAGGTTTGTTAGGGTTAGTGTTAGGGTTGTTTGTCATAGTGTTAGTCTTAGTGTTAGGTTTATGTTTAGGGTTAGAGTTCTTAGTGTTAAGGTTAGGATTAGTGTTAGGGTTACGGTTACATTTAGATTTGTTAAGCTTAGGGATTGGTTTAGCATTAAAGTTGTAAGGGTTAGTGTTAGGGTTATGGTTTGGGTTTGGATTTTTAGGGTTAGGGTTAGGGTTCTTAGGTATAGTGTTAGGGTTAGGCTTAGGGTTAGGTATCTTAGGGTTAGGTTTAGGGTTTTGTGAGAGTTTTTAATGTTAGGGTTAGCATTAGGGTTAGGTTTTTTTGAGTTTGAGTTAGGGTTACAGATATTAGGGTTAAGGTTAGGGTTAGAGAGAGGGTTATTAGGGTTAGTGTTACGGTTAAAGTTAGGGATAGGATATTTAGGGTTAGGAATCTTAGGGTTAGGTTTAGGGTTAGTGTTAGGGTTCTTAGTTTTAAAATTATGGTTTGGTTAGGTTTCTTAGCGATAGAGCTAGTGTTGTAAGGTTTAGGGATAGAGTTAGGGTTAGGATTGTAAGGGTTAGGTGTAGGTTTAGGGTTAGGGTTAGTTGGGTTAGTGTTAGGGTTAGGGTAGGGTTAGGGTTAGGTTTCATAGGGTTATGGTTAGGGTTAGGTTTAGGATTGTTAGGGTTAATGTTTTGGTTAGGGTTCTTAGGGATAGGGTTATGGTTGTAATGGTTGGGATAGGGTTAGGGTTACAATTGTAAGGTTTGGGATTATGGTTAAGGTTGTTATGGTCAACATTAGGGTTAGAAATAGGTTTCATAGGGTTTGGGGTAGGCTTAGGGTTAGTGTTAGGTTTGGGGATTGGGTTAGTGTTAGGGTTAAGTTTTGGGTTGCGGTTAGGGTTATTGTTGGTAGGGTTCGAGATAGGGCTAGGGTTAGAGATTTTATTGTTAGTGTTAAGGTTAAGATTGTTAGAGTTAGTTTTAGGGTGAGACTTAGGGTTATACTTGTTAGTGCTGTGGCTGTTAGATTAGTGTTAGGGCTAGGGTTATGATATTCAGGGTTAGGTTTAAGATTAAATTTAAGATTAGAGTTAGGGTTGTTCGGGTTTGGGTTAAGGTTGTTAGGTATAGTGTTAGGGTTATGTTTACAGCTAGGTTTAGGGTTCTTAAGGTTAGGATTAGGGTTTGGGATAGTGTTGTTATGGTTATGGTTAGGGTTAGGGTTCCGATTAGGGTTAGATTTGTTCAGGTTAAGGATAGGGTTAGGGTTATTAGGGTTAGTGTTAGGTTTAGTGTTGTTAGGGTTAGTGTTAGTATTATTGTTGTTATGGTTATGCTTAGGGTTGTTAGTTATACTGTTAGAGTTAGGGTTTGGTTTATGGTTAGGGTTAGGGTTCTTAGGGATAGTGTTACGGTTATTGTTAGGGTTGCTAAGGTTAAGATTATGGTTAGGGTTAGGTTTATCAGGGTTAGGGATAAGGTTAAGGTTAGGGTTAGGGTTGTTAGGGTTTGTGTTAGGGTTAGGGTTAGAGTTAGGATTTTTAATGTAAGGGTTATGGTTCATAGGGTTAGATTTAGGGTTAAGATTAGGGTTATAAGGGTTAGGTTTATTGTTATGGTAAAGGTTAGGTTTAGATTTGTTAGGGTTGTTAGGTTTAGTGATAGGATTAGGGTTAGTTTTAGGGTGAGAGTTCATAGAGTTAGGGTTGCTGGCATTCGCATTAGGGTTATGGTTAGGGTTAGGATTCTTAGAATAAGGGCTAGGGTTCTCAGGGTTATGGTTAGGGTTGGGTTGTTAAAGTTAGGGTTAGGGTTAGTGATCCTAGGCTTAGGGTTTTTTTCCTTATGTTAAGGTTAGGGATGTAAAGTTTAGTGTTAGGTTTAGGGTTATGGTTTTTAAGGTTATATTTGTTAGGTTTAGTGTTAGGGTTAGGATTACCTTTATGGTTAGAGTTAGGGTTCTTAGGATTAGAGTTAGGATTGTTAAGGATAGGGTTAGGGTTTGGGTTAAGGTTAGGGTTAGGGTTGTTATGGTTATGGTTAGGGATTTTAGGTTTACTGTTAGTGGTTAGGATTGGTTTTACTATTAGGGTTTGGGTTGTTAGGGTTAGTGTTAGTGTTAGGGTTATAATTAGGTTTACAGTTGTTAGGCTTAGTGATAGTGTTGTTAGTTATAGTGTTACTCTTAGGGTTAGGTTTATGATTAAGGTTAGGGTTCTTAGGATTATGGTTAGGGTTAGGGGTGTTAGGGTTAGTGTTAATGTTAGGGTTACATTTAGGGTTAGGTTACTTAAGCATAGGGATTAGGTTAGTTTTAGAGTTTTTAGGGTTTGGTTATGGTTAGGGTTAGGATTGTTAGGGTTAGGGTTCTTAGATTTAGTGTTAGGTTTAGGGTTAGGGTTAGGTTTATGATTAGAGTTAGTGTTCTTAGGGTTAGGGTTAGGTTAGGGTCATTAGGATTAGTGTAAGTGTTAGATTTATGTTTCCGATTAGGGTTGTTAAGGTTAGGATTATAGTTAGGGTTGTATGGGTTAGGGTTAGTGTTAGGGTTAATGCTGGATTAGGGGTGTTAATGAGAGGGTGAGGATTTTTAGGTATTGTGTTAGTGTTAGGGTTAGGTATAGGGTTAGGGTACTGTTTCCTAGGGTATTGTTTAGGGTTAATGTTAGGGTTTTCAGGGTTAGATTTAGGGTTAGGGCTATGGTTAGGATTAGGTTTTATAGAGTTAGAAATAGGGTTAGGGTTATGGTTTTTAGGGTTAAGGTTAGGGTTAGTGTGAGGGTTATTAGGGTTAGCATTAGTGTTAGCGATATGGTTAGGATAATTAATGTTAGGGTTAGGTTTCTTAGGGTTAGGTTTCAGGTTAGATTTTGGGTTCTTAGGGTTAGTGTTAGGGTTAGGGTTCTTAGGGATTGGGTTAGGGTTGTAATGTTTCAGGACAGGGCTAGGGTTAGGATAGAAAGGCTCAGGGGTATGGTTAAGGTTACGGTTATTAGTGTTAATGTTAGGATTGTTAGTATTATGGTTAATTTTAGTGTTGCGGTTATGGTTAGGGTTGGTAGGGTTAGGGATAGGGTTATGGTTAGGGTTTTTAGAGTTATTGTTAGGGTGTTAGGTATAGTGTAAGTCTTAGGGTTATGTTTAGAATATTTAGGGTTAGAGTTAGGATTCTTAGGTTCAGAGTTATGGTTAAGGTTAGGTTTAGCATTAGGGGTAGGTTTAGAATTAAGTTTAGGGTTAGAATTAGGATTAGGATTATGGTTATGTTTAGTGTTCTTAGGGTTAGGGTTACAGTGTGGGTTGGTAGGATTAGTGTAAGGGTTAGATTTATGAATATGGTTAGGGTTGTTATGTTTAGGGTTAGTGTAAGGATTGTAAGAGTTTGGGTTAGTGTTAGGGTTAAAGTTAGGGTTAGAGTTGTTAAAGTTAGGATTAGGGTTGTTAGGTATAGTGTTATGGTTATAGATAGGTTTATGGTTAGGGTTATGGTTCTTAGGGTTAGGATTATGGTAAGTGTTAGTTTTTTAGGTTAGTGTTAGGGTTAGGGTTATAGTTAGGGTTAGGTTTTTTAGAGTTAGTGATAGGATTAGTGTTATGGTTGTTAAGGTTAAGGTTAGGGTTTTTAGGTATAGTGTTAAGGTTAGGTGTATGGTTAAAATTAGGGTTCTTAGGGTTAAAGTTATGGTTATTGTTAGCGTTGATAGGGTTAGGATTACGGTTAGGGTTAGGTTTGTTAGGGCTAGGGTTAGGGTTAGGGTTGTTAGGGTTAGAGTTGTTAGTGTCAGCATTAGGGTTTGGGTTAGGGTTAGTGTGAGGATTTTTAGGGTAAGGGTTATGTTTCTTAGGGTTAGCTTCAGGGTTAAGATTAGGGTTAAGCTTAGTGTTGTAAAGGTTAGGGTTATTGTTATGGTAAGGGTTAGGTTTAGGGATTTTTGTGTTAGGTTCATGGTTGTAAGGTTTAGTGTTAGGGTTACATATAGGGTCAGGGTTCTTAGGGTTAGTCTTGTTAGAGTTAGTGTTAGTGTTAGGGTTAGAATTAGGTTTAGGATTGTTAGGTATAGTGTTAGTCTTAGGGTTAGTTTTATGATTAGGGTTATGTTTCTTTGGGTTAGGATTAGGGTAGTTAGGGTTAGTGTTTGGGTTACAGTTAGGGTTAGGTTTGTTAAGCTTAGGGATTAAGTTTTAGAGTTCTTAGAGTTAGCATTAAGGTTAGGGTTAGCATTAGAATTTTTAGGATTAGGGATAGTGTTCTTAGGTTTAGGGTTAGGTTTAGTGTTAGAGTTAGGATTAGGCTTATGGTAAGGGTTCTTAGGGTTAGGGTTGTTAGGATTAGTTTAAGGGTTAGATTTATGTTTATGGTTAGGGTTGTTAAGGTTAGGGTTAGGGTTGTAAGGTTTGTGGTCAGTGTTAGGTTAGTGTTAGAGTTAGGGTTGTTAATGATAGTGTTAGTCTTGTTAGGAATAGTGTTAGTGTTAGGTTTAGGGTTAAGGTTATAGTTCTTAGGGTTAGGTTTATGGTTAGCATTAGGAGTTTTAGGGTTCTGGTTAGGTTATGGTTAGGGTTAGGTTTTTCAGAATTTGAGATAAGGTTAGGGTTACAGTTGACAGGGTTAAGAATGGGGTTAGGGTGAGGGTTGTTAGGGTTAGCATTAGGGAAGGGTTAGGGTTACAATATTTAAGGTAATGGTTATGGTTCTTAGGGTTAGGTTTAGTGTTAGGGTTAGGGTTAGTTTTGTTAGTGGTAGTGATTGGGTTAGTGTTACTGTTGTTAGGGTTAAGGTAAGGGTTGTTAGGTATAGAGTTAGAGTTAGGGTTAGGTGTGTTAGGGTTAGGGATTGGATTAGGGTTAGGGTTGTTAGGGTTAGTGTTAGGGTTGTTAGGCTTAGCATTAGTGTTAGGGTTAGCATTAACAGTAGAATATTTAGGGTAAGGGTTATGGTTCTTAGGGTTAGGTTTACAGTTAAGATTAGGGTTAGGTTTAGGGTTGTCAGGGTTAGAGTTAGGGTTTATAGGTTCAGTGTTAGGGTTAAGGTTACATTTAGGGTCAGGGTTCTTAGGGTTAGGGTTGTTAGGGTTATGGTTAGGGTTATGGATTTCAGATTAGTGTAAGGGTTTCTTTTATGTTTACAGTTAGGGTTGTTAGGGTTAGGGTTAGGGTTGTAAGTATTAGGGTTAGTGTTATGGTTAGAGTTTAGGTTTGGGTTTTTTAGTTAGGTTTAGGGTTGTTATGTACAGTGTTAAGTTTAGGATTAGGATTACAGTTAGTGTTACGATTCTTAGGGTTAGGGTTACTAGTACTGTTAGCTTTTTAGGGTTAGGGATAGGGTTAGGGTTATGGTTAGGGTTAGTTTTTTTAGGGTTAGAGATAAGGTTAGGCTTATGGTTAGGGTCGTTAGGGTTAGTGTTCGGAGTGTTAGTTTTAGTGTTAGGGTTAGTTTTAGTGTCAGGTTTCTTAGGGTTAGGATAGTTAGGGTTAGGGATAGGGTTATGATACTTAGGGATAGGGTTAGGGCTCTTAGGGTTAGTGTTAGGGTTAGGGTTGTTAGGGTTAGGGTTCTTAGGCTTAGGTTTAGGTATGTTAGGGTTAGGGTTGTAAAGGTTAGGGTTAGCTTTAGGGTTATGGTTGTTAGGGTTAGCATTGTTAGGTTTAGTGTTAATGTTAGGCTTAAGTTTACAGTTAGGGTTAGGGTTCTTTAGGGTTAGGGTTCAGTTTCTTAGAGTTAGAATTAGGTTTTGAAGGTTAGTGTTATGGTTTTGGAAGTCATGGTTAGGGTTAGTGGTGTTAAGTTTAGTGTTAGGCTTTGGGCTAGGGGTCTTAGGGTTAGGGTTATAGTTAGTGTTGTAGTGTTAGGGTTAGGTTTAGGCTCCAGGTTCATAGGGTTAAGGTTGTTTGGGTTAGCATTAGGGTTAGGGTTAGCATTTTTAGGGTTAGGTTTTGGTTCTTAGTGTTAGGCTTAGGGTTAATATTCTTAGGGTTAGCGTTAGGGTTGTAAATGTTTTGGTTAGGATTAGGATATGGTTGTTAGGTTTATTAGGATTAGTGTTAAAGTTAAATTTTCAGTTAAGGTTAGGGTTTTTAGGGTTAAGGTTGGGATTGTTAACATTAAGGTTTGGGTTAGGGTTAAGGTTAGGGTTAAAGTTGTTAGCATTAGGGTTAAAGTTAGGATGTTTAGGGTTAGGGCTAGGATTCTCAGGGTTAGGTTTACAATTACGGTTAGGGTTAGGGTTGTTAGGTTTAGTGTTATGGTTCTTAGAGATAGGGTTAGGGTTGTAATATTCAGGGACAGGGTTAGGGTTAGAATTGTAAGCACAGGGGTTAGATTAGTGTCAGGGGTTTTAGGGTCAGCATTACAGTTAGGGTTAGGTTTCATAGGATTTGTAGTAGAGTTATGGTTAGTGTTACATTTAGGGATAGGATTAGTTTTACAGTTGTTAGTCTTAGGGTTGTGTTTAGGGTTAGGTTTATGGTTAAGTTTATGGTTTTTAGGGTTAGGGTTAGATTTAGTGTTAGGGTTTTTAGTGTTAGGGTTCTGGTTAGGGTTAGGTTTGTTAGAGTAAGAGATAGGCTTAGGATTAGGGTTGTTAAGGTTAGGATTAGGGGTAGGTTAGTGTTATTAAGGTTAGTGTTAGGGTTAGATCTTTAGAGTTACGATTAGGATTTGTAAGTTTAGGTTTAGGGTTAAGGTAAGGGTTGTTAGGGTTAGGGTTATGGTTATGGTTCTTAGGAATAGGGTTAGGGTTGTAATGTTTAGGGATAGGTTTAGGAATGTAAGGGTTGGGGTTAGGGTTAGAATATTTAGGGTCAACATTGGGGTTATGGTTAGGGTTAGGTTTCATAGGGTTTGGGGTATGGTTAGGGTTACTGTTAGGTTTAGGGATAGGGCTAGTGTTAGGGTTGTTAGTCTTAGTGTTAGGGTTGCAGTTAGGGTTATGTTTGTTAGGGTTAGGGTTATGCTTAGTGTTATGGTTGTTAGGGTTATTATTAGGTCTTAGGATTAGGATTAGGGTTAGAAATGTAAAGTTTAGGTTTAGGTTTAGGGTTATGGTTTTAGGGTTAGGGCTGTTAGGTTTAGTGCTATAGTTAGGGTTAACTTTGCAGTTAGGGTTAGGGTTCATAGGGTTAGTGTTTGGGTAAGAAATGTTAAGTTTAATATTAGAGTTAAAAATAGGTTTACAATTAGGGATAAAGTTGTTAGGGATAGGGTTATGGTTAGGTTTAGTGTTGTTAGTGTTGTTAGGTATAGTGTTAGTCTTAGGGTTAAGTTTATGATTAGGTTTAGAGTTCTTAGGGTTAGGGTTAGGGTTAGAGTTTGAGTTAGGTTTACGGTTAGGTTTAGGGTTCTAAGGGTTAGAGATAGAGTTGTTCGGATTAGTATAATGGTTACATATATGTTTAGAGTTAGAGTTGTTAGGGTCAGGGTTATTAGTATTAGAGTTAGTGTTAAGTTTAGAGTTCATGTTTGGGTTTTTAAGTTAGGGTCAGGGTTGTCATGTATAGTGTTAAGTTTAGGGTTAGGGTTATGGTAAGGGTTAAGATTCTTAGGATTAGGGTTAGTGTTAGTGTTAGCGTATTTAGGGATAGGGTAATGCTAAGGGTTATGGTTATGGTTAGGTTTTTTAGAGTTAGAGATAAGGTTAGGGTTGTTAGGGTTATGGTTAGGCTTAGGGTTAGGGTTGATAAGGTTAGTTTTAGGAGTATTATCCTTAGAGTTAGGGTTATATATCTATAGGTCAAGGTTCTTAGTGTTAGGATTGTTAGTGTTAGCATTAGGGTTAGGGTTATGGTTAGGAATCTTAGGGATAGGGTTAGGGTTCTTAGGGTTAGGTTTCTTAGGCTTAGGTTAAGTTTTTTAAAGTTAGGGTTAAAGTTGTAAAGGTTAAAGTTAGGTTTAGGTTTAGGTTTATGATTGTTAGAGTTAAGGTTGTGTTTAGTGTTAACATTAGGGTTAAGTTTACGGTTAGGGTTAGAGTTCTTTATGGTTAGGGTTAGGGTTCTTATGGGTAGGGTTAGGTTTTGAAGGTTAGTGTTAGGGTTTGTGTTGTTAGGGTTAGGTTTAGTGGTCCTAGGTTTAGTGTTAGGGTTAGGCTAAGGTTTAAGGTTATGGTTAGGGGTCTTAGAGTTAGGGTTAAAGTTAGGGTTGTTAGATTTAGGGTCAGGGTTTATAGGGTTAAGGTTGTTTGGATTAGTGTTAGGGTTAGTGTTAGCATTCTTAGGCTTAGGTTTAAGGTTCTTAATGTTAGGTTTAGGGTTAGGTTTTTTAGGGTTAGGGTTAGGTTTAGTGTTAGAGGTAAGGTTAGGTTTTCATTGAGGGTTAGGAGTAGGGTTAGGGTTCTATGGATTAGTGTAAGGGTTAGATTTATGTTTACAGTTAGGGTTGTTAATGTTAGGGTTTGTGTTCTAAGGGTTAGGATTAGTGTTAAGGTTAGATTTACAGTTAGGGTTGTTAACATTAGGGTTTGAGTTGTTAGGTATAGTGTTATAGTTAGGTTTAGGTTTACAGTTAGGGTTATGGTTCTTAGGGTTAGGGTTTGATTTATTGTTAGGATTTTTAGGGTTAGAGTTAGGGTTAGGGTTAGGGTTAAGTTTGTTAGAGTTAGAGATAGGGTTAGGGTTGTTAGGGTTAGGATTAGGGTTGTTAGGGTTAGTGTTAGTGTTAGGGTTAGATCTTTAGGGTTAGGGTTAGGCTTAGGGTTAGCTTTAGGGTTAGGGTTACAGTTTGGGTTGTTAGGTTTAGGGTTATGGCTACGGTTCTTAGGTATAGGGTTAAGGTTGTAATGTTATGGAGAGGTTTAGTATGAGCAGTGTAAGGGTTGGGGTTTGTGTTAGGGTTAGGGATTTTAGGGTCAGTGTTAGGGTTAGGTTTCATAGAGTTTGGGTTAGGGTTAGGGTTAGTGTTATGTTTAGGGATAATGTTAGTGTTAGTGTTGTTAGTTTTAAAGTAAGGGTTAGGGTTGTGCGTAGAGTTAGGTTGATTAGTGTTAGGCTTAGTGTTATGGTTATTAGGGTTAGGGTTAGGTTACTTAGCATTAGGATTAGGGTTAGAAAGGTAAAGTTTAGGGTTAGGTTTAGGGTTAGGTTTGCTAGGATTAGGGTTGTTAGGTTTTGTGTTATAGTTAGGATTAACATTACTGTTAGGGTTCTTAGGGTTAGGGTTAGGATTGTAAGGTTAACTGTTAGGGTTAGGAATAGGTTTACAGTTAGGGCCAGGGTCAGGGTTAGAGTTAATTTTAGTGTTAGTGTTAGGGTTAGGGTTAGGGTTAGGGTTATGCTTATGGTACTTAGGGATAGGTTTAGGGTTGTAATGTTTGGGGATATGGTTAGGGATAGGATTGTAAGGGTTTGGGTTAGTGTTAGAGTTTTTAGGATCAGCCTTATGGTTCATGATAGGATTAAATTTGATAGTGTTTGGGGTAGGGTTATTGTTAGGTTTAGGGATAGGGTTAATGTTAGAGTTGTTAGTCTTAGGGCTATGGTTGCAGTTAGGGTTAGGTTTGTTAGTGTTACTGTTAAAATTATGCTTAGTGCTATGGTTGCTAGGGTTAGGATTAGGTTTCTTAGGGTTAGGATTAAGGTTACAAATGTAAAGTTTAGGGTTAGGTTTAGGGTTGTGGTTGTTAGGATTAGGGTTGTTAGGTTTAGTGATATAGTTAGGGTTAAATTTACAGTTAGGGTTCATAGGGTTAGTGTTAGGGTTAAGATTGTAAAGTTTAATATTAGGGTTAAAAATAGGTTTACAGTTAGGGTTAAGGTTGTTAGGGACAGGGTTAGGTTTAGGGTTGTTAGGGTTGTTAGGTATAGTGTTAGTCTTAGGGTTAGGATTATGGATATGTTTAGAGTTCTTAGGGTTACTGTTATGGTTATGGTTAGGGTTATTAGGGTTAAGGTTAGGGTTCTAAGGTTTAGAGTTATGGTTAGTGTTAAAGTTAGAGTTAGGTTTACAGTTAGGATTAGGGTTCTTAGGATTAGAGATATGGTTGTTTGGATTAGTGTAAGGGTTAGATTTATGTTTACATTTAGGGTTGTTAGGGTTAGAGTTATAAGTATTAGGATTAGTGTTAATGTTAGAGTTAGGATTTGGGCTTTTAAGTCGGGATTAGTGTTGTTATGTATAGTGTTAAGGTTAGGGTTAGGGTTAGGGTTACTCTTAGATTTTTTAGAGTTAGAGATAAGGTTAGTGTTAAGGTTGTTAGGGTTAAGGTTAGGCTTAGGGTTAAGGTTGTTAAGGTTAGTGTTAGGAGTGTTAGTATTAGTGTTAGGTTTAGGGTTAGGGTCAGGTTTCTTAGGGTTAGGATTGTTAGTGTTAGCGTTAGGGTTATGGTTATGGTTAGGATTCTGTCCCTGTCCAGCAGGTCCAGTTATTCGAGGATTTCGAGGGGGGGCCACCTGTGAAGCAAATGAGGACAGAGAGAGAGGAAGCCAAGCACATAAAGAACGACAAGAGTCTGAGTCACGTCAAGGCTTTGTTTATTGAGTGAATGCTGAGGCTTTTTAAGCAGTACTTTTGGAGGGCAGGCAAAGCAGAGAGAGGGGGGTGCAAGGCTCCAGGCAGGGAGGGGAAGCAGAAAAAGGAGAGTTAACTGAAGAGGAGAGTGAAAAATTATCAGAGGAAGTCTGGGTGGGCAGGATCTCTTTGGTCCCATGATTCTGCAGCTGACTGATTACTGTTTGAAGCCCTATCTAAATGTACATTGTATGATGGGCCAAGGACATCCTGTTTTTTGCAAGGCCTGTAGTTTAGTGAAGAACACCTTATCATAGAAGACTCCATGAAGCTCACTTCTGTAACTAACTGAGGATGTCTAATCTAGAAGGAATATGAGTAACATCCTTTTGTCAAATATGATTTAGAAGCAATATGCCCTGAGGATTTATTTCAAAATAGGTTATTGACAGAAATTCTGTACACAAAGGACTATTTGACTATTTGGATGGCTTGGTCCTTTGTGATCTTGAAATGAATTTTCAAAGATCCAGTATTAAGATGAAATCTATCAAATAACTGCCATCCCCACCCTCCCCATAGGGAGGGGGAGCCGAAGGCCAGCTTCAGGTGGCCTTGCTAAATGGAACCATTTCTGCCTAGAACTAATCCACAGGTTTTAATCCTCTGTGGAGACAAAAACAGAAACTCTTTTCTCAAGCAACATATTCTTATAAACAGATTTCAAGGTCAAGATATCTTTAAAATATAAGTATTGGTTTAACTTTGCAGCCTTAG
This sequence comes from Sigmodon hispidus, assembly GCA_004025045.1. Lineage (NCBI taxonomy): Eukaryota > Metazoa > Chordata > Mammalia > Rodentia > Cricetidae > Sigmodon > Sigmodon hispidus. Next base: position 74,377 of record PVIH01006554.1, read on the forward strand.
CAATCAATTGCCTTTCTGCAATTAGCTCATCAAAAGTTGAAAAACTAAAAGAATACATAATAACCTTAATCTAGACTCTGTGTTTACCTGTTATCTTTTGTGGATTTTTTTATCTTTGTTTTCATCTTCGTTTGGAGGTTTTGAGTCTAAATCTGTTTTATTGAGGATTTTAACCATTTTCTAACCCAAAGAGCTTTTAAAATGTTGGTATCACTTTAAATGCTGACTCTGCTAGAGACTTGATCACTTTAAAATCTAGTGGTTCCTCATAGCGATTACCCTGCACGTCCTGAAACACTGGGCAGACAAGCTGCTGCTCTGATCTCACTTCTTGCCAGACCTTAGGATCAACAGAACGATTACTTTTGGCCCCTCCTCCATCCTTATAGGATGGTGGACCAGAAAGCATAGGTCTGTGGCTAACACCGAGCAAAGTCTCTTTCCTCCCCTCCTTCTTCCTCTGGACCGATCTAACTAGCTCCTCCTCCTCTTCTGAGCTCTGTCCTTGCAGATCTGAGATATCAAGGGTTTCTAAGTCAGGATAAAATCCTCCTTTTCTCCTCACTTGCTCATCCCTTAAGCTCTTTGTTTCTTCAGAACGCTCCTCCTTCAACTGGTCTAAGGCTCCCTGTCCTTCCTCCAGTGCTGCAACACATCTCTGATCTGCTAGGCACCCCCTAATCAACTTCCAGATGGGTCTTACCCCTGCCTTAAATGTTGCCTGCTCATAGGCAAAATCTATGTCCCTTCCTAGTTTCTCCCATGAAGCAACTATAAGGTTGCCAGACGTTGCAAACCACGGTGCAACAGAATCACATTCTTGTAAAAATCTTTCCAAAATACTTGCCTTAATTTTAAGATCCTTAGAATGCAGCAGCTCATGCAGATCCAAAAAAATTGGATGTGAGGTTGAAGACCCCATCCTTATATGGCTTACTCCTTATTTTAAAAATCTTTTCTGAGCTTTTACCAAAGAGCCTCAGCCTTGCTATTGTTGTTACTTTCACTTTAAGCTCAAGTTTGCAATAATTGTTACTGTCACTTAAAGCCAAAATTTAAAACTGCTGTTACTTTCATTTTGAGCTGAAACTGTTAATACTTTTACCTTGAGCTCAAGGTTACTGTGTGTCCACAGCTACAAGAGATTACACTCACTGATCAGTGAGCTCCCTCTTCTCTGCCTTTATCTACAGGTTGGAGCTACCCTGCTAGTGCCAAAAGGTTGAAGGGGGAGGCCATTGCAAGACACTCAACTCCCCGGCAGTTGGGAGGCATGGCTTGAGAACCGGTAAAGTCTGAACCCTGGGTGGATCATAGCTTTCCTTTTCAAAGCGGGCTGCCTTTTAGAATATCTCTTATTATTCCATAAAAGCTAAAAAATGCATCCAGGATTTTTCCCCTTCTCTGAGCATTTTATTAATGTCTTTTCCCACTTTATTTCAAGTCACTGGGTGAATGCCTGGACTGTTGATGACCAGCCAGGGACACTTGTCCTCCACAAAGCAGAAAAATCTTAACAAGTCTTTCTTTTTAACTCTTACCCCACTCTCCCTGATTTTTCTCTTCATCTCTATTAGAAAGAGCGTTTCTTTAGACAATATTTTGCCCATAGTTTATGGGACGACAACTCTCACCTCACGGCAGCCCGTGTTACACAAGTGATGATGTCCGGGCTCCACTACCAGAATATGTATGTTCGGCCGGGCCTCCTTCTCTTCTGTCGTCCGATGGCCACCGTACCTCGAGCCCTGCATTCGGGAGCCACTTGTCCCTGTCCTGCAGGTCCAGTTATTCGAGGGTTTCGAGGGGGGCCACCTGTGAAGCAAATGGGGAGAGAGAGAGGAAGTCATGCGCATAAAGAACGACAAGAGTCTGAGTCACGTCAAGGCTTCGTTTATTGAGTGAATGCTGAGGCTTTTTAAGCAGTGCTTTTGGAGGGGAGGGGAAGCAGAGAGAGGGGGTGCAAGGCTCCAGGCAGGGAGGAGAAGCAGAGAGAGGGGAGTTAACTGAAGAGGAGAGTGAAAAATTATCAGAGGAAGTCTGGGTGGGCAGGATCTCTTTGGTCCCATGATTCTGCAGCTGACTGATTACTGTTTGAAGCCCTATCTAAATGTACATTGTATGATGGGCCAAGGACATCCTGTTTTTTGCAAGGCCTGCAGTTTAGTGAAGCACACCTTATCATGGGAGACTCCATGAAGCTCACTTCTGTAACTAACTAAGGATGTCTAATCTAGAAGGACTCCAAGAAGCCTGTTTTTGCAAAGCTAGTAATTTACCAAGGACGCTTCATCCAAGAAGCCAGGAAATTCTAAATAGTCCTGGGTCAGTCTCCAACGGGATTCTTAGGGGTAGGGTTAGGGTTCTTAGGGCTAAGGCTGTTAGGGTTAGGTTTCTTAGGCTTAGGTTAAGTTTCTTAGGGTTAGGGTTAAGGTTGTAAAGGTTAGGGTTAGGTTTAGGTTTATGGTTTTTATGGTTAGTGTTGTTAGGTTTAGTGTTAGCATTATGGTTAAGTTTACAGTTAGGGTTAGGGTTCTTTATGTTTACGGTTAGGGTTCTTAGGGTTAAGGTTAGGTTTTGTAGGTTAGTGTTAGGGTTTGGGTTGTCAGGGTTCGGATTTTGATGTTAGGTTTAGTGTTACAGATAGATTTAGGTTTATGATTATGGTTAGGGGTTTTAGGATTAGTGTTAAAGTTATGGTTGTTAGGTTTAGGGTTAGAGCTAGGGTTATGGTTCTTAGGGATAGGGTTAAGGTTGTAATGTTAGGGATAGGGTTAGGGTTAGGATTGTAAGGGTTGGGTTAGTATTAGGGTTAGGGTTTTTAGGGTCAGGTTTAGGGTTAGCGTTAGGTTTCATAGGGTTTGTGGTAGGGTTAGTGTTTGGTTTAGGGATAGGGTTAGTGTTAGGGTTGTTAGTCTTAAGGTTAGGGATAGGGTTGCTATTAGGGTTAGTATTAGGGTTAGGCTTAGTGTTATGGTTGTTAGTGTTAGAGTTTGGTTTCTTAGGGTAAGGATTAGGGTTAGAAATGTAAAGTTTAGGGTTATGGTTAGGTTTAGGCTTATGGTTGTTGGGGTTAGTGTTAGGCTTAATGGTATATATAACTTTCTGGTTAGGGTTAGGGCTCTTAAGGTTAAGGTTAGGTTTAGGATTGTAAGGTTTAATGTTAAGGTAAGGAATAGGTTTACATTTAGGGTTAGGGTTGATAGTTACAGTGTTATGGTTAGGATTATGTTTACGGTTAGTATTGCGGTAAAAACCCGCCGTGAGATATGTTTTAAATGGGGCTTATTTTGTGAAAATCACTTACAAAACAGAGCCTTTTTTTTTGATTTATTTATTTATTATGCATACAGTTTTACAGAAGAGGGCGCCAGACCTCATCATAGATGGTTGTGAGCCACCATGTGGTTTTTCTGAGAATTGAACTCAGGACCTCTGGAAGAAGTCAGTGCTCTTAACCTCTGAGCCATCTCTCCAGCCCCAACAGAGCCGGTTTTAAGAGAAAATGAAAGGATGAGGTTGCAGCGTGCCAGAGCCTTTCTAAGGAAAATTCCTCATCCCCACACTGTACATCCAAACTCCCATGCAGCTGGGCCAAACTGCACACCCGGTTGGGAACTCTCGAGAGAGAATGACGGCTTCCTGTCCTGGTCCTCTCCCTCAAAGGTCTACTTCCAGAATCCTTTCCAGTTAACCACACCCTGCTTGTCTCCAGTCCTCTGATGCAATCGTTCACATATATAGTATCTGATTTCCCGCTACAGGTTAGGGTTACGGATCTTAGGGTTAGGGTTAGATTTATTGTTAGGGTTTTTAGGGTTAGGGTTAAGTTTGTTAGAGTTAGAGATAGGGTTAGGATTTGGGTTGTTGGGGTTAAGGTTAGGGTTAGGATTAGGGTTGTTAGGATTAGGGTTAGGGTTAGGGTTAGATCTTTAGGATTAGGGTTAGGCTTAGGGTTAGCTTAGGATTAGGTTTAGCGTTAGGGTTGTTAGGATTAGGGTTTTGGTTATGATTCTAAGGGATAGGGTAAAGGTTGTAATGTTTAGGGATAGGGTTAGTATGAAGATTGTAAGGGTTGGGGTTAGTGTTAGAGTTAGGATTTTTAGGGTCAGGGTTAGGGTTAGGTTTGATAGGGTTGGGGTAAGGTTAGGATTAGTGTTAGGTTTAGGGATAGGGTTAGTGTTAGTGTTGTTAGTCTTAAAGTAAGGATTAGGGTTGTGGTTAGGGTTATGTTTGTTAGTGTTAGGTTTAGGGTTAGGTCTAGTTTTATGGTTGCTAAGGTTAGGGTTAGGCTTCTTATGGTTAGGATTAGGGTTAGAAATGTAAAGTTTTGGGTAAGGGTTAGGTTTAGGGTTATGGCTGTTAGGGTTGTTAGGTTTAGTGTTATAGTTAGGGTACACTTTATGGTTAGGGTTCTTAGGGTTAGGGTTAGGATTGTAAGTTTTACTGTTAGGGTTAAGAATAGGTTTACAGTTAGGGATATGGTGGTTAGTGTTAGTGTTATGGTTAGGGTTATGGTTAGGATTTTTAGGGTTATGTTTCTTAGGTTTAGGGTTAGGCTTATGTTAGGGTTATGGTTAGGTTTAGGGTTAGGTTTAGTGTTAGAGGTAGGGTTGGGTTTATGGTGAGGGTTAGGGTCTTAATGTTAGGATTAGGGTTAGGGTTGTAAGGACTACTGTAAGGGTTAGATTTATGTTTACATTTGGTGATGTTAGGGTTAGGGTTTGTGTTCTAAGGGTTAGAACTAATGTTAAGGTTAGAGTTACTGTTAAGGTTGTTAATGTTAGGGTTAGGGTTGTTAGGTATAGTGTTTAGGTTAGGGTTATGTTTATGGATAGGGTTACAGTTCTTAAGGTTATGGTTAGATTTAGTGTTAGGGTTTTTAGGGTTAGGATTAGGGTTATGTTTGTTAGAGTTAGAGATAGGGTTAGTATTAGGGTTGTTAGTGTTAAGGTTAGGGTTAGGATTTTGGTTCTTAGGGTTAGTGTTAGGACTAGGCTTAGATCTTTAGGGTTAGGGTTAGGCTTATGGTTAGCTTTAGGTTTAGGGTTGTTAGGGTTAGGGTAAGGGTTATGGTTCTTAGGGATAGGGTTGAGGTTGTAATGTTTAGGGATAGGGTTAGAATTGTAAGGGTTGGGGTTAGTGATAGGTTTAGGGTTTGTAGGGCCAGGGTTAGGGTTAGGTTTAGGGGTATGGTTAGTGTTAGGGTTGTTAGACTTAAGGTTAGGGTTAGGCTAACTGTTATGGTTGTTAGGGATAGGTGTCTTAGGGTAAAGATTATGGTTAGAAATGTAAAGTTTAGGGTTAGGTTTAGGGTTATGGTTGCAGGTGATAGTGTTGTTAGGTTTAGTGTTATAGTTAGGGTTAACTTTACAGTTAGGGTTAGGGCTCTTAGGGTTAAGGGTAGGTTTAGGATTGTAAGGTTTAATGTTAGGGTTAGGGTTTTCAATTAGGGTTAGGGTTGTTAGGGTTAAGGTTAGTGTTAGGGTTACAATTAGGTGTAGGGATGTTAGGGTTGTTAGGTATAGTGTTATTCTTAGTGTGATGTTTATGATGTGTTAGAGTTCTTAGGGTTAGGTTTATAATTAGGGATGTTAGGGTTAGTATTAGTGTTAGGGTTACATTTAGGGTTTGGTAGTTAGGGTTAGGGAGTGGGTTAAAGTTAGAGTTGCTAGGGTTAGCGGTAAAGTTAGGGTTATTATTAGGGTTAGTATTAAGGTAGGGTTAGTTTTAATGTCATGGTTCTTAGGGTTAGGATTGTTAGGATTAGCATTAGGGTTAGGGTTAGGGTTCTTAGGCTTAGGTTTAGGTTTCTTAGGGTTAGGGTTAGGGTTGTAAGGGTTATTTTTTTAGGTTTAGGGTTATGGTTGATAGGGCTAAGATTGTTAGGTTTAGTGTTAGGGTTAGGGTTAAGTTTACAGTTAGGTTTAGGGTTCTTTAGGGTTAGGGTTCTTTAGGGTTAGGTTTAGGTTTTGAAGGTTAGTGTTAGGGTTTGGGTTGTCAAGGTTAGGGTTAGTGGTGTTAGATTTAGTGTTAGGGTTAGTTTAAGATTATGGTTATGAGTCCTAGGGTTAGGGTTATAGTTAGGGTTTTTAGTGTTAGTGTTACATTTAGGGTCAGGGTTCATAGGGTTAAGGTTGTTTGGTTTAGCATTACAGTTAGGGATAGGGTTAGCATTGTTAGGGTTAGGTTTGGTTTTTAGTGTTAGGCTTAGGGTTAGGTTTCTTAGGGTAAGGGTTATAGATGTTTTGGTTAGGTTTAGAATTATGGTTGTTAGGGTTAGGGTTATTAGGATTTGTGTTAGGCTTAAGGATAAGTTTATAGTTATGGTTAGGGCTTTTAGGATTAGAGTTAGGGTTGGGAATTTTAGGTTCTGGGTTAGGGTTAAGGTTAGTGTTAGAGTTGTTAGGGTTACTGTTAAGGTTAGGGTTAGGATTTTTAGGGTTAGGGTTAGCGTTCTTAGGTTTAGTGTTAGGGATACGGTTAGGTTTAAGGTTAGGTTTAGTGTTAGAGGTAGGGTTAGGTTTATGGTGAGTGTTAGGATCTTAGGGTTAGGGTTAGGGTTGTAAGGATTAGTGTAAGGGTTAGATTAATGTTTACGGCTAGGTTTGTTAGGGTTAGGGTTTGTGTTCTAAGGGTTAGAATTAGTTTTAAGGTTTGAGTTATGGTTAGGGTTGTTAATGTTAGAGTTAGGGTTGTTAGGTGTAGTGTTATGGTTAGAGTTAGGTTTACAGTTAGGGTTACAGTTCTTGGGGTTAGGGTGAGATTTAGTGTTAGGGTTTTTAGTGTTAGGGTTATGGTTAGGATTAGGTATGTTAGAGTTAGATATAGGGTTAGGATTAGTGTTGTTAAGGTTAAAGTTAGGGTTATGGTTAGGTTTATTTGGGTTAGTGTTAGGGTTAAGGTTGTCAGGGTTAGATTTAGGGTTAGGATTAGATTTGATAGGGTTAGGGTTGTTAGGGTTAACATTAGGGTTTGGGTTAGCTTGAGGATTTTTAGGGTAAGGGTTATGTTTCTTCGGGTTAGGTTTTGGGTTAAGATTAGGATTAAGATAAGGGTTGTAAGGGTTAGGGTTATTTTTGTGGTAAGGGTTACATTTAGGGTTGTTAGGGTTATGGTTGTAAGGTTTAGTGTTAGGGCTAGGGTTACATTTAGGGTCAGGGTTCTTAGGGTTAGTGTTGTTAGGTTTAGCATTAGTGTTAGGGTTAGGATTAGGTTTATGATTGTTAGGTTTAGTGTTTGGGTTTTTAGGTATAGTGTTAGTCTTACGTTTAGATTTATGATTAGAGTTAGGGTTCTTTGGGTTAGGGTTAGGGTAGTTAGTGTTAGTGTTTGAGTTAAGGTTAGGGTTAGGTTTATTAAGCTTAGGGATTAGGTTATGGTTAGAGTTCTTAGAGTTAGAGTTAAGGTTAGGGTTAGGGTTTGAATTTTTAGCATTAGGGATAGGGTTCTTAGGTTTAGGGTTAGGTTTAATGTTAGATTTAGTGTTAAAGCTAGGGTTAAGTTTACCATTAGGTTTAGTGTTCTTTGCTTTAGTGTTAAGTTTAGGGTTGTTTGGATTAGTGTAAGGGTTCAGTTTGCATTTACGGTTAGGGTTATTAAGGTTAAAGTTAAGGTTAGGGTTGTAAGGTTTATGGTTAGTGTTAGGGTTAGTGTTAGGGTTAGGGTTGTTAATAATAGGGTTAGTCTTGTTAGTAATACTCTTAGGGTTAGGATTAGGGTTACGGTTCTTAGGGTTAGGTTTACGGTTAGTGTTAGGGGCTTTAGGGTTAGGGTTAGAGTTATGGTTAGGGCTAGGTTTATCAGAGTTCTAGATAGGGTTAGGGTTACAGTTGACAGGGTTAAGGTTTGGATTAGGGTGAGGGTAGTTATGGTTAGTGTTAGGGTAAGGGTTAGGGTTAGTATATTTAGGGTTAGGGTTAGGATTCTTAGGGTTAGGTTTAGGGTTAGTGATAGGGTTAGAGCTGCTAGGCTTAGGGTTATGGTTAGGGTTCTTAGGGGTAGAGTTAGGTCTGTAATGTTTAGGGATAGTGTTAGAGTTAGAATTGTAATGGTTAGGGGTAGGTTAAGGTTAGGGTTAATAGGAGAAATGTTAGGGTTAGTTTTAGGGTTAGGGTTAGGTTTCATGGAGTTTTGGGTATAATTACAGTTAGGATTAAGTTAGTGTTAGGATTAGAGTTAGGGTTGTTAGTGTTAGCGATAGGGTTATGGTTAAGGTTAGATTTGGTAGGGTTAGGGGTAAGGTTATAGTTAGGGTTTTTAGAGTTAGGGTTAGGTTTTTTAGATTTAGTATTAGGGTTAGAGTTAGAATTTTTTGTGTTAAGGTTAGGATACTGAGGTTTAGTTTTATGGTTAGGGTTAGGTTTAAGCATTAGGGTTAAGTTTAGGATTAGGTTTAGTGTTAGGGTTAGGTTTACACTTAGGGTTAGTTTTCTGAGGGGTAGGGTAAGGGTTGTTAAGATTAGTGCAAGGTTTAGATTTATGATTATGTTTAGGGTTTCTATGGTTAGGGTTATGGTTAGCATTAGGGTTAGCGTTAGGGTTATTATAGTAGGGTTAAAGTTTTTAGGTATAGTGTTAGGGTTATATTTAGTTTTATTTTTAGAGTTATGGTTCTTAGGGTTAGATTTTTAGTTAGCATTAGGGTTTTTAGGGTTAGTGTTAGGGTTAGGTTTATTAGAGTTAGTGATTGGGTTAGTGTTATGGTTGTTAGGGTTAAGGTTGGGGTTGTTAGGTATAGCGTTAGGGTTAGGTGCGTTAGGGTTAGGGATTGGGTTAGGGTTAGGGTTGTTAGGCTTAGTGCTAGGGTTAGGGTTAAGATTAGTGGTAGGATTTTTAGGGTAAGGGTTATGGTTCTTAGCATTAGGTTTAGGGTTAAGATTAGCGTTAGGGTTAAATTTAGGGTTATCAGGGTTACTGTTAGGGTTTAGGGTTGTTATGTGCAGTGTTAAGGTTAGGGATAAGATTATGGTTAGGGTTACAATTCTTAGGGTTAGGGTTAAAGTTAAATTTGCTATGGTTAGGTTTAGGGTCAGAGTTCATAGGGTTAAGGTTGTTTGGGTTAGCATTAGGGTTATGGTTAGCATTCTTAAGTTAGGGTTAGGGTTCTTAGTGTTAGGCTTAGGGTTAGGTTTCTTGATGTTAAGGTTGGGCTTATGGTTATAAATATTTTGGTTACATTTAGGATTATGGTTGTTATGTTTAGGATTATTAGGTTTAGCGTTTGGTTTAGGGTTATGCTTACAATTAGGTTTAGGGTTTTTAGGGTTAGAGTTGGGACTGTTAGGGTTTGGGTTTTGGTTAGGTTTAAGGTTAGGGTTTGAGTTGTTAGAGTTAAGGTTAGGATTAGATTTTTTAGGGTTAGGGTTCTTAGGTTTAGGGTTAGTTTTAGGTTAGGGTAGGGGTTAGATTATGGTTAGATCTAGTGTTAGATGTAGGGTTAGGTTTATGGTGAGTGTTATGGTCTTACAGTTAGGGTCAGGTTTAGGGTTGTAAGGGTTAGATTTATGTTTACTCTTAGGGTTGTTAGGGTTAGCATAAGAGTTTGTGTTCAAAGGGTTAGAATTAGTGTTAAGGTTAGAGTTACAGTTAGGGTTGTTAACGTTAGTGTTAGGGTTGATAGGTATAGTGTTAGGGTCAGGTTTATGGTTCTTAGGGTTAGAGTTAGATTTAGTGTTAGGGTTTTTAGTGTTAGGTTTAGGGATAGGTTTGTTAGAGATAGGGTTAGGATTAGGGTTGTTAGGTTTAAGGTTAGAATTGTTAGGGTTAGTGTTAGGGTTAGGTCTTTAGGGTTAGGGTTAGGGTTCTTAGGGTTAGGTTTAGAGTTAGGGTTTGGGTAAGGTTAGGATTAGGATTAGAGTTGTTAGGGTTATGGTTATGGTTCTTAGGGATAGTGTTAGGGTTGTAAGGTTTAGGGATAGGGTTAGTGTTAGAATTATAAGGGATGGGGTTAGTGTTATGGTTAAGATATTTAGGGTCAGCATTAGGGTTAGGTTTCATAGGGTTTGTGATAGGGTTAGTGTTACATTTAGGGAAAGGATTAGTGTAAGGGATTTTAGTCTTAGGGTTAGGGTTAGCCTTGCGGTTAGGTTTAAGAATCTTAGCGTTAGAGTTAGGGTTATGTTTAGTGTTATGGTTGTTAGGGTTAGTTTTCTTAGTGTTAGGATTATGGTTAGAAATGTAAAGTTTAGGGTTAGTGTTAGGGTTAGGTTTAGGGTTGGTAGGTTTGTTAGGTGTAGTGTTAGTCTTAGGGTTAGGTTTATGATTAGGTTTAGAGTTCTTAGGTTTAGGGTTATGGTTAGGATTAGGGTTTGGGTTATTATGGTTAAGGTTAGGGTTCTTACTTTTAGGGTTAGAGTTATGGTTAGTATTAGAGTTAGAGTTAGGTTTACAGTTAGACTTAGAGTTCTTAGGATTAGAGTGTTTCAGATTAGTGTAAGGGTTACATTTTTGTTTACTGTTAGCGTTGTTAGGGTTAGTGTTAGGGTTTTAGTTGTAAGTATTAGTGTTAGTTTTATGGTTAGAGTTAGGGTTTGGATTTTTAAGTTAGGGTTAGGGTTGTTATGTATAGTATTAGGATTGGGGTTAGATATACAGTTAGGGTTAAGATTCTTAGGGTTATTGTTGGTGTTAGTGTTAGCGACATTAGTGTGAGGGTTAGGGTTATGGTTATGTATTTTACAGTTAGATATAAGGTTAGGGTTAAGGTTATTAGGGTTAAGGTTAGGCTTAGGGTTAGGTTTGCTAGGGTTAGTGTTAGGAGTGTTAGGTTTGATGTTAGGGTTAGGTTTAGGGGCAGTGTTCTTAGGGTTAGGATCATTAGGATTAGTATTATGGTTAAGGTTAGGATTATTTGGGATAGGGTTAGGGTTCTAAGGGTGAGTGTTATTGTTAAGGTTGTTAAGGTTAGGGATGCTAGGCTTATGTTTAGGTTTTAGGGTTAGGGTTGTAAAGGTTAGGGTTAGCTTTAGGGTTATGTTTGTTAGGGTTAGCATTGTTAGGGTTAGTGTTAGGGTTAGGGTTAAGTTTACAGTTAGGGTTAGGGTTCTTTAGGGTTAATGTTAGGGTTAGGGTTCTTAGGGTTACGGTAAGATTTTGAAGGTTAGTGTTAGGTTTTTGGTTGTCAGGGTTAGGGTTAGAGGTGTTAGGTTTAGGATTAGGGTTAGGTTAATGTTATGGTTAGGGGTCTTAAGGTTCTGGTTAAAGGTAGGGTTGCTAGTGTTAGGGTTAGGTTTAGGTCAAGTTTCATAGTGTTAATGTTGTTTGGGTTAGGGTTAGGGTTAGCATTCTTAGGGTTAGGTTTTTGGTTTTTTGTGTTAGGCTTACAGTTAGGTTTCTTAGGGTTAGGGTTAGGGTTGTTAATGTTTTGGTTAGGTTTAGGGTTATGGTTGTTAGGATTAGGGTTATGAGGATTAGTGTTAGGGTTAGGGTTAAGTTTTCAGTTAGAGTTAGGGTTTTTAGGGTTAGGATTGGTATTGTAAGGTTAGGGTTTGGGTTAGGGTTAAGGTTAGGGTTAGAGTTGCTAGTGGTAGGGTTAGGGTTAGGATTTTTATGGTTAGGGTTATGGTTAGGGTTAAGGTTGTAGGGTTAAGGTTTGGGTTATGATTCTTAGGGATAGGGTTAGGGTTGTAATGTTTAGGGATAGTGTTAGGGTTAGGATTGTAAGGGTTGGGGTTAGTGGTAGGGTTAGGTATTTTAGGGTCAGAATTAGGGTTAGGATTAGGTTGCATAGGGTTTGGGGTAGGGTTAGGGTCAGTGTTAGGTTTAGGGATAGGGTTAGTGTTAGGGTTGTTAGCCTTTGGGTTATGGTTGAGTTAGGGTTAGGTTTGTTAGTGTTAGGGTTAGGCTTAGTGTTATGGTTGTTAGGATTATGGTTAGGTTTCTTAAGGTTAGGATTAGTGTTAGAAATGTAAAGTTTATTCTTCAATTAGGTTTAGGGTTTAGGGTTAGGTTTTAGGGTTCAGGGTAGTTTTGGTTGTTAGGGTTAGGGTTGTTAGGTTTAGTGTTGTAGTTAGGGTTAACTTTACGGTTATGGTTAGGGATCTTATGGTTAGTGTTATGGTTAGGGTTGTTAGGTTTAATATTAGGGTTAGGAATATGTTTACACTTAGGGTTAAGGTTGTTGGGGATAGGGTTACGGTTAGGGTTGTTAGGGTTGTTAGGTATAGTGTTATTCTTAGGTTTAGGTTTCTGATTAGGTTTAGAGTTCTTAGGGTTAGGGTTATGGTTATGGATAGGGTTGTAAGGATTAGTAGTAAAGGTTAGATTTATGTTTACGGTTAGGGTTGTTAGGGTTAGCGTTTGTGTTCTAAGGGTTAGAATTAGTTTTAAGGTTAGAGTTACAGTTAGAGTTGTTGAATTTAGGGTTAGTGTTGTTAAGTATAGTGTTATGTTTAGGGTTAGGTTTACGGTTAGGGTTATGGGTCTTAAGGTTAGGGTTAGATTTAGTCTTAGGGTTTTCAGGGTTAGGGTTGTTATGGTTATGGTTATGGTTATGGTTCTTATGGATAGGTTTAGGGTTGTAATGTTTAGATATAGGGTTAGGATTGTAAGAGTTAGGGTTAGTGTTAGGGTATTTAGGGTCAGCATTAGTGTTTGGATAGGGTTAGATTTTATAGGGTTTGGGGTAGGATTAGTGTTAGGCTTGTTAGTCTTAGGGTTAGAGTTGTGTTTAGGGTTAGGTTTGTTAGTGTTAGGGTTATGCTTAGTGTTACAGTTGTTAGAGTTAGGATAAGGTATCTTAGGGTTAGCATTAGGGTTAGAAATATAAACTTTAGGGTTAGGTTTAGGGTTATGGTTGTTAGAGTGAGAGTTGTTAGGTTTAGTGTTATCGTTAGGGTTAAATTTATGGTTAGGATTCATAGAATTAGTGTTACTGTTAGGACTGTAAAGTTTAATATTAGTGTTAAAAATAGGTTTACAGTTAGGGTTAAGGTTGTTAGGGATAGGTTTGGGGTTAGGTTTAGGGTTGTTAGGGTTGTTAGGTATAGTGTTTGTTTTAGGGTTAGGTTTATAATTAGGTTTAAAGTTCTTAGGGGTAGGGTTATGGTTAGGGTTAGGGTCATTAGGGTTAAGATTAGGGTTCTTAGGTTTAAGGTTAGGGTTAGTGTTAGAGTTAGTTAGGTTTAAGGTTAGGGTTAGGGATAGGGTTTTTCGGATTAGTGCAAGTGTTACATTTATGTTTAGAGTTAGAGTTGTCAGGGTTAGGGTTAGGGTTATAAGTATTAGGATTAGTGTTAAGGTTAGAGTTAGAGTTTGGGTTTTTAAGTTAGGGTTAGGGTTGTTATGTATAGTGTTAAGGTTAGGGTTCAGATTATGATTCTTAGGGTTAGTGTTATTATTAGCGTTTTTAGGGTTAGGTTTAGGGTTATGGTTAGGGTTAAGTTTTTTAGGGTTAGAGATAAGGTTAGTGTTAGGGTTGTTAGGGTTAGTGTTAGGAGTGTTAGGTTTAGTGTTAGTGTTAGGGTTATGTTTAAGGTTATGGTTAGGGGTCTTAAGGTTAGGGTTAAAGTTAGGGTTGTTAGGTTTAGGGTCAAGGTTCATAGGATTAAGCTTGTTTGAATTACCATAGGGTTAGGGTTAGGGTTAGCATTCTTAGGCTTACAGTTAGGGTTCTTAGTGTTAGGCTTTGGGTTATGTTTCTTAGGGTTAGGGTTGTAAATGTTTTGGTTAAGTTTAGGATTATTGTTTTTAGGGTTAGTGGTGTTAGGCTTAGTGTTAGGGTTAGGTTTTAGGTTATGCTTAGAGGTTCTAGGGTTAGGGTTAAAGTTAGGGTTGTTAGTGTTATGGTTAGGTTAAGGGTTAGGGTTCATAGGGTTAAGGTTGTTTGGGTTAGCATTAGGGTTAGGGATAGGGTTAGCATTCTTGGGGTTAGGTTTATGGTTCTTAGTGTTAGGCTTAGTGTTAGGTTTCTTAGAGTTAGGGTTAGGGTGGTAAATGTTTTGGTTAGGTTTAGGATTATGGTTGTTAGGGTTAGGGTTTTAGGATTAGTGTTAGGGTTAAGGTTAAGTTTAGAGTTATGTTTAGGGTTTTTAGGGTTAGGGTTAGGGATGTAATTGTTAGGGTTAGGGTTTGGTTAGGGATAAGGTCAGGGTTAGAGTTGTTAGGGTTAAGGTTATGGTTAGGGTTTTTAGGGTTAGGGTTTATAGGTTTAGGGTTAGGGATAGGGTTAAGTTAGGGTTAGCTTTAGGGTAAGGTTTAGTGATAGGGTTAGGTTTATGGTGAGGGTTAGGGTCTTAGGGTTAGAGTTAGGGTTGTAAGGATTAGTGTAAGGGATAGATTTATGTTTACGGTTAAGGTTGTTAGGGTTAGAGTGTGTCTTCTAAGGGTTAGAATTAGTGTTAGGGTTAGAGCTATGGTTAGGGTTGTTAATGTTAGGGTTAGGATTGTTAGGGATAGTGTTATGGTTAGAGTTAGGTTTACAATTAGGGTTACAGTTTTTAGTGTTTGGATTAGAATTAATGTTAGGGTTATGATTGGGCTTAGGTTTGTTAGAGTTAGAGATAGGGTTAGGATTAGTGTTGTTAAGGTTAAAGTTAGGGTTATGGTTAGGGTTATTAAGAAGGTTAATGTTAGGGTTACTGTTCTCAGGGTTATGTTTAGGGTTAGGGTTAGGATTGTTGGGGTTAGGGTTATGGTTATGGTTATGGTTCTTAGGGATAGGGTTAGGGTTGTAATGTTTAGGGTTAGTGTTAGGATTGTAAGCATTGAGGTTAGTGGTAGAGTTAGTGTTTATAGGTTCAGCTTTACGGTTAGGGTTAGGATTCGGTTAGGCTGATGGTTGTTAGGGTTAGCTTAGGGTTAGGGTAGGGTTAGGATATTTAGGGTTAGTGTTATAATTCTTAAGCTTAGGTATATGGTTAGAGTTAGGGTTGTTAGGGTTAGGGTTAAGTTTAGGATTCTTAGAGATAGAGTTTGCCTTGTAATGTTTAAGGACAGGGTTAGGGTTATGATTGTAAGTGTTAGGGTAGGTTTAGGGTTAGGGTTATTAGGGTTAGCATTAGGGTTAGGGTTAGGCTGGTTAGGGTTTGTGTTGTTAGGGTTAAGTTAGTGTAAGGGTTAGGGTTGTTAGTGTTAGGGTTAGCATTGGTGTTAGAGTTAGAGTTAGGTTTACAGTTAGAATTAGGGTTTTTAGGGTTAGTGTTAGGGTTGTTTGAATTAGTGTAAGGGTTACATATATGTTTACAGTTAGGATTGTTATGGTTAGGGTTAAGATTATGGTTGCACCTATTAGGGTTAGTTTTAGGGTTAGAGTTAGGTTTTGGGTTTTTCAGGTATGTTTAGTGTTGTTTTGTATAGTGTTAGGGGTAGAGTTATGATTACGGTTAGGGTTATGATTCTTAGGGTTAGGGTTAGTGTTAGTTGTAGCATTTTTAGGGTTAGCATTAAGGTTAGGTTTATGGTTAGGGTTAGGTTTTTTAGAGTTAGAGATAAGGTTAGGGTCAAGGTTGTTAGGGTCAAGTTTAGGCTTAGAGTTAGGGTTGTTAGTGTTAGGGTTAGGAGTGTTAGGTTTAGTGTTAGGGTTAAGGTTAGGGTTAGGGTCAGGGTTCTTAGGGTTATGATTGTCAGGGCTTGTGTTAGGGTTAGCTTTATGGTTTGGATCTTAGAGTTAGGGATAGGGTTGTTAGGGTTAGGGTTGTTAGGGTTAGGGTTAGTGATCTTATGCTTAGGTTTAGGTTTCTTTGGGTTAGTTTTAGGGTTGCAAAGGTTAGGGTTAGGGTTAGGTTTAGAGTTATGGTTATTAGGGCTAGGGTGTTAGGTTTAGTGTTAGTGTTAAGGTTAAGTTTACAGTTAGGGTTATGGTTCTTTAGGGTTATGGCTAGGGTTCTTAGGGTTAGGTTTTGAAGGTTTGTGTTAAGGTTTGGGTCGTCAGGTGTAGGGTTAGTGGTGTTAGGTTTAGTGTTAGGGTTAGGTTTAAGGATATGGTTAGGGTTCTTAGGGTTAGGGTAAAAGTTAGGGTTGTTAGGGTTAGGTTTAAGGTCAGGGTTCATAAGATTAAAGTTGTTTGGGTTAGCATTAGGATTAGATTAGGGTTAGCATTCTTAGGGTTAGGGTTAGAGTTCTTAGGCTTAGACTTAGGCTTAGGGTTAGGTTTTTAGGGTTAGGTTTAGGGTTAAAATTGGAAAGGTTAGGTTTAAGATTATGGTTGTTAGGGTTAGGGTTATTAGGTTTAGTGTTAGGGTTAGGGTTAAATTTACAGTTAGGGTTAGGGATTTAGGGTTAAGTTTGGGATTGTTAGGGTTTGGGTTAGGGTTAAGGTTAGGATTTTTAGGGTTAGTGTTCTTAGGTTTAGGGTTAGGGTTCAGTTTAGGGTTAAGTTTAGTGGTAGAGGTAGGGTTAGGCTGATGGTGAGGGTTAGGGTTTTGGATTATGGTTAGAGTTAGGGTTGTTAGGATTAGTGTAAGGGAAAAATTTATGTTTGTCGTTAGGGTTGTTAGGGTTAGGGTTAGTGTTGTAAGGGTTAGAATTAGTGTTAAGGTTAGAGTTAGGGTTAGGGTTGATAAAGTTATGGTTAGGGTTTTTAGGTATAGTTTAGTGTTAAGGTTAGGTTTACGGTTAGGGTTACGATTCTTAGGGTTATGTTTAGGTATAATTTTAGGGTTTTTAGGGTTAGGATTATGGTTATGTTTAGGGTTAAGTTTCTTAGAGTTAGAGATAGGGTTAGGATTAGGGTTGTTAAGGTTGAGGTTAGGGTTAGGCTTAATGTTAGGAATTTTTGGCTTAGAGTTAGAGTTTTTAGGGCTAGGATTAGGGTTAGGGTTGTTAGGGTTAGGGTTAGGGTTATTTTTCAAAGGGATAGGGTTAGGGTTGTAATGGTTAGGAATAGGGTGAGGGTTAGGATTGTAAGGGTTGGGGTTAGTGTTAGGGTTAGGGTTGTTAGGGTCAGCGTTAAGGTTTGGGTTAGTGTTAGGTTTCTTAGTGATAGGGTTAGGGATGTAAAGTTTAGTGTTAGGGTAGGGTTAACTTTACAGTAAGGGTTAGGGTTCTTAGGGTTTGGGTTACGGTTAGGGGTGTTAAGGTTATGTTTATGATTATGGTTATGGTTAGGGTTCTTAGGCTTAAGTTTATGTTTCTTTGGGTTAGGGTTGTAAAGTTAAGGGTTAGTTTAGGGTTATGGTTCTTAGTGTTAGGGTTGTTAGGTTTAGTGTTAGTGTTAGTGTTAAGTTAATGGTTATGGTTAGGGTTCTTTATGGTTATGGTTAGGGTTCTTAGGGGTAGGGGTAGGTTTAGGTTTTGAAGGTTTGTGTTGTCAGGGTTAGGATTAGTGGTGTTAAATTTAATGTTAGGTTTAGGATTAAGGATATGATTAAAGTTCCTAGGGTTAGGGTTAAAGTTAGGGTTGTTAGGATTAGGTTTAGGGTCAGTGTTCATAGGATTATGATTGTTTGGGTTAGCATTAGGGTGAGGGTTAGGGTTAGCTTATTAGGGTTAGGGTTCTCAGGGTTAGGCTTAGGGTTAGGTTTCTTAGGATTAGGGTTATGTTTGTAAAGGTTAGGGTTAGGTTTAGAATTATGGTTGTTATGGTTAGCGTTATTAGGTTTAGTGTTAGTGTTAGGGTTAATCTTACAGTTAGAGTTACAGCTTTTAGAGTTAGGTTTAGGGTTGGGATTGTTAGAGTTCAGGTTTGGATTAGGGTAAAAGTTAGGATTTTTAGAGTCAGGGTTAAGGTACTTAGGTTTATGATTATGGTTAAGTTTCTTAGGGTTAGGGTTAGAGTTCATGTTAGGGTTACAGTTAGGGTTAGGTTTGTTAGGGTTAGGGATGGTTTTAGGGTTAGAGTTGTTAGTGTCAGCGTTAGCATTAGGTTTAGTATTAGGATTAGTGTTAGGGTTACATTTAAGGTTAGTATTAGGTTTAGGGTTAGGTTTAGTATTAGAGTGAAGATTAGGTTTATGATTTCAGTTAGTGTTCTTAGGGTTAGGGTTAGTGTTAGGTTTCATAGGGTTTGGGGGTAGGATTAGGGTAAGGGTTAGGTTTAGGGTTAGGGTTAGTGTTAGAGTTGTTAGTGTGACAGTTAGGTTTAGGGTTGTGGTTAGGTTTATGGTTGGTAAGGTTAGGGATAAGGTTAGGGTTAGTGTATTTAATGTTAGTGTTAGGATTAGGGTTATTAGGGTTAGTGTTAGAGTTATGGTTAGGTTTATGATATTTAAGGTTAGGATTAGGATACTGAAGTTTAGTGTTAGGTTTAGGTTGAGTGTTAGGGTTAGGTTTAGTATTAGGTTTAGTGTTAGAGTTAGGGTTAGGTTTACAATTAGGGTTAGTTTTCTTAGGGTAGGGTTAGAGTTGTTAGGATTAGTGTATGGGTTAGATTTTTGATTATGGTTAGGGTGTGTATGGTTAAGGTTAGGGTCAGCTTTAAGGATGTTAGGGTAAGCATTAGTGTTAGGGTTTGAGTTAGGATTAGAGTTGTTAAAGATAGGGTTATTAGGTATAGTGTTAGGTTTATAGTTAGGTTTATGGTTAGGGTTATGGTTCTTAGAGTTAGATTTATGGTTAGCATTAGGGTTTTTAAAGTTAGTGTTAGGGGTAGGTTTGTTAGAGTTAGTGATACAGTTAGTGTTACGGTTGTTAGGGTTAAGGTTAGGGTTGTTAGGTATAGTGTTAGGGTTAGGGTTATATTAGTGTTGTTAGGGTTAGGGTTGTTAGGATTAGCATTAGGGTTAGTGATAGGATTAGCGGTAGGATTTTTAGGGTAAGGATTATGATTCTTAGGTTTAAGATTAAGATTAGGGTTAGGTATAGGATCTTAAGGGTTAGGTTTAGTGTTATGGTAAGGGTTATGTTTAGGGTTGTCAGGGTTAGGGTTAGGGTTTATAGGTTTAGTGTTAGGGATAAGGTTACATTTACGGTCCGGGTTCTTAGGGTTAGTGTTGTTAGGGTTAGCATTGGGGTTAGCATTAGAGTAAGGATTCTTAGTGTTAGGATTAGGGTCCTTAGGGTTAGAGTTAGGGGTAGGGTTTTAGTGTTATAATTAAAGTAATTTAGGGTCAGGGTTCTTAGGCTTAGGGTTAGGTTTCTTAGTGTTAGGGTTAGGGTTGTTATATTTAGTGTTACGGTTAGGATTAGGTTTACAGTTAGGTTAAGGTTGATAGCGTTAGTTTTAGGGTTAGGATTAGGTTTATGTTTGTTATGGTTAGTGTTCAAGTTGTTTTAATGTTAGTCTTAGGGTTAGGTTTATGATTAGGGTTAGGGTTCTTAGGGTTAGTGTTAGAGTTAAGGTTGTTGGGGTTAGTGTTAGGGTTACGGTTATGTTTAGATTTGTTAAGCTTAGGAATTGCATTAGCATTAAAGTTTTAAGGGTTAGTGTTAGGTTTATGGTTTGGGTTAGAATTTTTAGGGTTAGGGTTAGGGTTCTTATGTATAGTGTTAGGGTTAGGCTTAGGGTTAGGTTTATGGTTCTTAGGATTAGGTTTATCGTTAGCATGAGGGGTTTTAGGGTTATGGTTAGGGTTATGGTTAGGGTTACGTTTTTTAGAGTTTGAGATAAAGCTAAAATTATGGTTGTTAGGGATAAGGTTAGGGTTAGAGAGAGGGTTGTTAGCGTTAGCATTAGGATTAGGATATTTAGGGTTAGGTTTGGGGTTAGGGTTAGTGTCAGGGTTGGTAGGGTTAGGATTAGCATTTGGGTTAGATTTCTTAGGAATAGGTTTAGGGTTATGTTTAGGGATAGGGTTAGGGTTAAAATTGTAAAGGAGAGGTGTAGGTTTAGGGTTAGGGTTATTAGGGTTAGCTCAAGGGTTAGGATAGGGTTAGGGTTTGGTTTCATAGGGTTAGGGTTAGGCTTAGATTTAAGATTGTTTGGGTTAAGGTTAATGTTATGGTTAGTGTTCTTAGGGATAGGGTTATGGTTGCAATGTTAGGGATAGTGTTAGGGTTACTATTGTAAGGTTTGGGGTTAGGGTTAGGGTTTTTAAGGTCAGCATTAGGGTTAGGGTTAGGGATAGGTTTCATAGGGTTTGGGGTAGTGTTAGGGTTAGTGTTTGATTTAGTGATAGGGTTAGTGTTAGTGTTGTTAGTGTTAGGGTGAGGTTTACTGTTGCAGTTAGGGTTAGTGTTGGTAGGGTTTGACATAGGGTTAGGGTTAGAGGTTTTAGGGTGAGGGTTAAGGTTAGGGTTGTTAGGGTTAGCATTATAATTGTAAGGATTAGGGTTAGTGTTAGCGTGTAGTTAGGGTTAGAGTTATTAAAGTTCCGGTTAGGGTTAGGGTTTGGATTTTTAAGATAAGGGTTAGGGATCTTAGTGTTAGGCCTGGGTTGTTAGTGTTAGGTTTAGGGTTAGGGTCAGGGTTCTTTGGCTTAGGGTTTGGTTTCTTAGGGTTAGGAATGTAAAGGTTAGTGTTAGGGTTAAGTTTAGGGTTATGGTTGTTAGGTTTCTGTTGGTTAGGTTTAGTGTTAGGGTTAGGGTTACCTTTACAGTTAGGGTTAGGGTACTTAGGGTAGGGTTAGTGTTAAGATTGTTAGGGATAGGGTTAGGGTTTGGGTTATGGTTTTTAGGTTTAGTGTTAGGGTTAGGATTGGGTTTACTGTTATGATTAGGATTGTTATGGTTAGTGTTAGGGTTAGGATTAGGTTTACAGTGGTTAGGGTTAGTGTTAGTGTTGTTAGTTATACTGTTAGTCTTAGGGTTACGTTTATGATTATGGTTAGAGTTCTTAGTGTTAGGCTTATGGTTGTTAGGGTTAGTGTTAATGTTAGGGTTACAATAAGGGTTAGGTTATTTAAGAGTAGGGATTGTGTTAGTTTTAGAGCTGTTAGGCTTATCGTTATGGTTAGGGTTAGAGTTAGGATTTTTAGAGTTAATGTTAGGGTTTTTAGGGCTAGTTTTAGGTTTAGGGCTATGGTTAGTGATAGGTTTTATAGAGTTAGAGATAGGGTTATGGTTACAGTTGATAGGGTTAAGGTTAGGGTTAGGGGAAGGTTCTTAGGGTAAGCTTTAGTGTTAGGGTTAGGGTTAGGATATTTAGGTTTAGGGTTCTTAGGGTTAGGATTAGAGTTAGGGTTAGTGTTACAGTTGTTAGGTTTAGGGTTCTTCCAGATTGGGTTAGGGTTGTATTGTTTAGGGATAAGGTTAGGATAGTAAGGGTTAGGGTTTTTAGGGTTAATGTTAGGGTTAGGGTTAGTTTTAGAGTTGTTAGTATTATGGTTAGGGTTCGGGTTGCGGTTATGGTTAGGGTTGGTATGGTTAGGGATAGGGTAACAGTTAGGGTGTTTAGGGTTGTTATGTATAGTATTAGTCTTAGGGTTAGGATTAGGATATTTAGTGTTAGGGTTAGGATTCTTAGGTTCAGAGTTAGGGTTAGCGTTAGGGTAAGGTTTAGGATTAGGTTTAGTGTTAGAGCTAGAATTAGGCTTATGATTTTGTTATTGTTCTTAGGGTTAGGGTTAGGATTGTTAGTTATAGTGTTAGTCTTAGGGTTAAATTTATGATTAGGGTTAGGTTTCTTAGGGTTAAGGTTGTTAGGGTTATTGTTAATGTTAGAGTTATGTTTAGGGTTAGGTTACTTAAGTGTAGGGATTGTTTTAGTTTTAGAGTTGTTAGATTTAGCATTATAGTTATGGTTAGAGTTAGGATGTTTAGGGTTAGTGTTAGGGTTCTTAGGTTTAGGGTTATGTTTAGGATTAGATTTAGTGTTAAAGTTAGAATTAGATTTATGGTTAGGGTTAGAGTTCTTAGGGTTAGAGTTAGGTTCATTAGGATTAGTGTAAGGGTTAGATTTATTTTTATGGTTAGGGTTGTTAATGTTAGGGTTATGGTTCTGGTTAGGGTTGTATGGGTTAGGGTTAGTGTTAGGGTTAGTGTTGGGTTAGGGTTGTTAACGATAGGGTGAGGGTTCTTAGGTATAGTGTTAGGGTTAGGTTTAGGGTTAGGGTTCCAATTCCTAGGGTTAAGATTAGGGTTAATTTTAGGGTTTTTAGAGTTAGTTTTAGAGTTAGGGCTATGGTTAGTGTTTGGTTTTATAGAGTTAGAGAAATGGTTAGGGTTATGGTTGATAAGGTTAAGGTTAGGGTTAGGGGGAAGTTTCTTAGGGTCAGCTTTAGTGTTAGGGTTAGGATATTTAGGGTTAAGGTTCTTAGGGTTAGGTTTAGAGTTAGGGTTAGAGTTAGAGTTGTTAGGGTTAGGGTTCTTACGGATTTGGTTAGGGTGGTAACGTTTAGGGATAGGGTTAAGATAGTAAGTGTTAGGGTTAGGATTATTAGGGTAATGTTATAGTTAGGGTTAGTGTTAGGGTTGTTAGTGTTATGGATAGGGTTAGGGTTTCAGTTTGGTTAGGGTTGGTAGGGTTAGGGATGGGTAATGGTTAGGGTTGTTAGGGTTAGGGTTGTTATGCATAATGTTAGTCCTAGGGTTAGGATTAGGATATTTAGGGTTAGGGTTAGGATTCTTAGGTTCAGAGTTAGGGTTAGGTTTAGTGTTAGGGTTGGGTTTAGGATTGGGTTTAGTGTTAGGGTTAGAATTAGGTTTTCAGTTATGGTTATTGTTCTTAAAGTTAGAGTTAGGGTTGCTAGGATTAGTGTAAGGGTTAGATTTATGATTACAGTTAGGGTTGTTATGTTTAGGGTTAGGGTTAGCGTAAGGGTTAAAGTTAGGGTTAAAGTTTTTAACATTAGGGTTAGGGTTGTTAGGTATGTTATGGTTATAGTTAGGTTTATGGTTACAGTTACAGTTTTTAGGGTTAGGTTTGTCGTTAGCCTTAGGTTTTTTAGGTTAGTGTTAAGGTTAGGATTATAGTTAGGTTTTTTAGAGGTAGTGATAGGATTAGTGTTACAGTTGTTAAGGTTAGGGTTTTTAGGTATAGCATTAGGGTTAAGTTTACGGTTAGGATTAGGGTTCTTAAAGTTAAGGTTATGGTTATTGTTAGGGTTGTTAGGGTTAGAGTTACAGTTAGGGTTAAGTTTGTTAGGGCTAGGGATATGTTTAGGGTTAGGGTTGTTATGGTTAGAGTTAGGGTTGTTAGGGTTAGCATTAGGATTAGTGTTAGGGTTAGCATGAGGATTATTAGGGTAAGGGTTACGGTTTTTAGTGTTAGGTTTATGGTTAAGATTAGGGTTAGGTTTAATGTTGTAAGGGTTATGGTTATTGTTATGGTATGGGGTAGGTTTAGGGTTATAAGGGTTAGGGTTATTGCTATGCTAAGGGTTAGGTTTAGGGTTGTTAGTGTTAGTGTTGTGCTTGTAGGATTTAATGTTAGTGTTAGTGTTACCTTTAGGGTATGGATTCTTAGGGTTAGGGTTGTTAGGTTTAGTGTTGGTGTTAGGGTTAGGATTAGGTTTAGGATGTTAGGGTTAGTGTTAGGGATGTTAATTATAGTCTTAGTCTTAGGGTTAGGTTTATGATTAGGTTTTGGGTTCTTAGGGTTAGGTTAGTTAGTGTTAGCATTAGTGTTACAGTTAGGGTTAGGTTTGTTAAGATTAGGGATTTGGTTAGAGTTAGAGTTTGTAGGGTTGGTGTTAGGGTTAGGGATAGGGTTAGGATATTTAGGGTTAGGGATAGGATTCTTAGGTTTAGGGTTAGGGTTAGGTTCAGTTAGTGTTAGGATTATGGTTAGGGTTAGTGTTCTTAGAATTAAGGTTATGGTTGTTAGGATTACTCTAAGGGTTAAATTAATGTTTATGGTTAGGGTTGTTAAGGTTAGGGTTATGGTTATGGTTAGGGTTGTAAGGTTTAGGGTTAGTGTTAGGGTTAGTGTTAGGTTTAGGGTTGTTACTTATAGGGTTAGACTTGGTAGGAATAGTGTTAGGGTTAGGGTTAGAGTTAAGGTTTTTATGGTTAGGTTTATGGTTAGCATTAGGGGTTCAGAGTAATTGTTTATGGTTAGGGTTATGGTTTGGTTTTTCAGAGTTCGAGATAGGGTTAGGGTTATGGTTGATAGGGTTAAGGTTGGGGTTAGGGTGAGGGTTGTTAGGGTTAGGGTTAGGGTTAGGATATTTTGGGGTAGAGGTAGGGTTTTTAGGGTTAAGTTTAGGGTTAGGGTTAGAGTTCTTAGGGTTAGGGTTATTGTTAGAGTTCTTAGGATTATGGTTAGGTCTTTAATGTTTAGGGATAGGGTTAGGGTTAGAATTGTAAGGATTAGGGGTAGGTTAAGGTTAGGGTTATTAGGGGGAATTTTAGGGTTAGGGTTAAGGTTAGGATTCATAGGATTTGGGGTAATATTAGGGTTAGGATTAGGTTCAGGGTTAGGGTTAGTGTTAGGGTTGTTAGTGTTTGCATGAGGGTTTGGTTGCGGTTAGCGTTAGGGTTGGTAGTGTTAGGAATAAGGTTAGGGTTTGGGATTTTAGGGTTAGGGTTAGGGTTATTAGGTTTAGTGTAAGGGTTAGGATTAGGTTTAGGATATATAGGGCTAGGGTTAGGATTCTGAAGTTTAGTGTTATGGTTAGAGTTAGGTTTTAGTGTTAGGTTTAGGATTAGGTTTAGTGTTAGAGTTAGGATTAGGTTTACATTATGGTTAGTGTTCCTAGGGTTAGGGTTAGGGTTTTTAGGATTAGTGTAAAGGTTAGATTTACGATTATGGTTAAAGTTGTTATGTTTAGGGTTAGGGTTAACATTAGGGTTCTAAGGGTTAGGGTTAGTGTAAGCGTTAAAGTTAGTGTTTGTTAGGTATAGTGTTATGTTTATAGTTAGATTTATGGTTAGGGTTACAGTTCTTAGGGTAAGGTTTATGGTTAGGATTAGGTTTTTTAGGTTAGTGTTAGGGTTAGGGTTATAGTTAGGGTTAGGTTTGTTAGAGTTAGTGATAGGGTTATTGTTATGGTTGTTAAGGTTAAGGTTAGGGTTTTTAGGTATAGTGTTAGAGGTAGGGTTAGGTTTACAGGTAGGATTAGGGTTCTTATGATTAGGGTTATGGGTAGGGTTAGGTTGTTAGGGCTAGTGATAGGTTTAGGGCTACAATTGTTAAGTTTAGGATTTGAGTTATTAGGGTTAGCATTAGGGTTAGGGTTAGAGTGAGGAATTTTAGGGTAAGTGTTATAGTTCTGAGACTTAGGATTAGGGTTAAGATTAGTGTTAGGTATAGGGTTGTAAGGGTTAGGGTTATTGTTATGGTGAAGGTTAGGTTTAGGGTTGTAAGGGTAGGGATATTGTTTGCTAAGGGTTAGATTTAGGGTTGTTAGGGTTGTGGTTGTGGTTGTAAGGTTTAATGTTAGGATTAGTGTTACATTTTGGGTGCGAATTCTTAGGGATAGGGTTGTTAGAGGCAGTGTTAATGTTAGGGTTAAGATTAGGGGTAGGGTTGTTAGGGTTAGTGTTAGGGATGTTAGTTATAGTTTTAGTCTAAGGGTTAGGTTTATGATTAGGGTTATGGTTCTTAGGGTTAGGGTTAGGGTAGTTAGTGTTAGGGTTAGGGTTAGAGTTAGGATATTTAGGGTTAGGGATAGATGCTTAGGTTTAGGCTTAGGGTTAGGTTTAGTGTTAGGGTTAGGTTTACAATTTGGGTAGGGTTCTTAGGGTTAGGGTTGTTAGGATTACTGTAAGGGATAGATTTACATTTATGGGGTTCTGGTTCCGGTTTCGGGACCAGGTGCTGTCTGCAGAGTGTGTCCCAAGTGCACTATGGAGCAGGTGGAGATAAACTCTGGCTGTCACTGTCCCCCAAGCTGCTGCTGAGGGAGTTCACATGGCTACCCACCTCCAACTGGGTGCTCAGATAAGGATTGGGGACCCTGAAAGACAGACTCAGACCCTGCCCAGAGGTGAGGTGGAGTCAGTAGGCCCCAGTACCTGTATCCCTGCCAAGGAGAGGAAATTTGAAATCCCGTCAGATCCAATTCTGGGACCCGGTGCTGTCTGCAGAGAGTGTTCAAGCACACTATGGAGCAGGCAGAGATAAACTCTACCTGTCACGATCTCCCCAGCTGCTGCGGAGGGAGATTGCATGGCCACCACCCTGCCTCCAATTGGTCAAACAGAGAAAGTTTGAAGACTTGAAATTCAGTCCCCTGCACAGTGCAGAAGTAGTGATTGAGCAGAACTTTTCCTCAGAGGTCAAAGGAAGCACACAAGCCTGAGTGCCACAACTGACCAGGAGCCACCTAATCGTGAACCACTAAAGCCATGGGCAAACGCCAGTGCAAAAACTTACAAAATAATATAAAGAACAACAAAGTAACTCCAGAAGAAAGTGGTGATCCTATAAATACAAGACCTGAACTGAGCAATGAAGAGGAAATAGAAGGAAACAACACCAAAAATTCCTTTTTGATGATCATCGAAGCTCTCAAAGAAGATATTAAAAATAGCCTTAAAGAAATAGAAGAAAATACAAACAAAAAATTGGAAGAGATGAACAAATCTATGAAAGAAACATGCCAGGAACTAAAAGCTCAAATAGAAGCAATAAAAAAGGCACAAAATGAGGCAAAGACAAAAATAGAAAATCTGAAGGAAAAAGCTGGAACCACAGATACAAGCATAACAAACAGAGTTCAAGAGATGCAAGATAGAATCTCTGAAGTGGAAGACTCAGTAGCTCAAATAGATATATCAGTCAAAGAAAATAGTAAAACTAAAAAAGCCATAACTCAAAATGTTCAGAAATCTGGGACATCATGAAAAGACCTAACTTGAGAATAATAGGAATAGAAGAAGTAGAATACCATCTCAAAGGCACAGATAATGTTTTCAATATAATCATAGAAGAAAACTTCCCTAACCTGAAGAAGGAAATGCCTATAAAGATACAAGAAGCCTATAGAACACCAAACAGATATGACCCCCCCAAAAAAAGTCAGTGTGCCACATAATAATCAAGACACAAAACATACAGAACAAAGAAAAATTTTAAGAGTTGCAAAAGAAAAGGACCAACTTACATATAAAGGCAGACCCATCAGAAAAACACCTGACTATTCAATGGAAACGATGAAAGCTAGAAGGGCTTGGTCAGAAGTTATACAGATGATAAAAGAGCATTGCTGTCAAACTCTAATACTAGACCCTGCAAAATTATCATTTCCCATAGATGGAGTAAACAAGGTACTTCATGACAAAGTCAGACTGAAAGAATATCTATCTACCAATCCAGCACTACAGAGAGTATTAGAGGGAAAACTCCAACCTAAGGACCCCAGATACACCCATGAAATCACAAACAATCAATAATTCCAGAGAAGAATACTCCAGAGAAAGGAAATACAAACAAGTTACCACCACAAATGGTAGCAAATATCAATCAATGATCACTAATTTCCCTTAATATCACTGGACTCAACACTCTTATAAAATACCACACACTAACAAGATGGATACAGCAGAAGCCATCCTTCTGTTGCCTACAAGAAACACACCTCAAATGAAAGAACAGACTCAGGCTTAAAATAAAGGGTTGGGAAAAGATTTTCCAGTCAAATGTTTCTAAGAAACAAGCAGGGGTTGCAATCCTAATATCTAACAAAGTAGACTTTAAGCTAAAAGCAATTAAAAGGGATCAAGTTGGGCATTACTTATTCATCACAGGAAAAATTGGTCAAGAGGAGATTTCAATCTTCAATATTTATGCCCCTAATATAAGGGCACCTACTTATCTAAAAGAAATACTGCTAAAGCTCGAATCTCACATCAATTCTTACACCTTAATAGTGGGAGACTTGAATACCCCACTTTCAACCCTGGATAGATCAACCAGACAGAGTCTAAAGAGAGAAATAAGGAGTCTAAAAGAGGTTATGATGCAAATGGATTTAATAGATATCGAGAGAAGCTTCCACCTAAGCACAAAGGAATACACATATTTTCAGCTCCTTATGAAACTTTCTCCAAAATTGACCACATAATTAGTCATAAAGCAAATATCAACAGATACAAAACATGGAAATAATCCCTTGTAACATGTCAGACCACCAGGGCCTAAAGTTAAAGTTCAACAACATCAAAACCCAAAGAAAGCCTACCAACTCATGGAAACTAAACATCACTCAGCCAAACCATCTCTGGGTCAGGGAAGAAATTAAGAAAGAAATCAAAGTCTTCCTAGAATTTAATGAAAATGAATCCACAACTTGTGGGACACAATGAAAGCAGTCTTAAGAGGAAAATTCATAGTGCTAGATGCCTATAGGAAAAACCTAGAGAAATCCCACACTAGAGACTTAACAGCTCAGTTGAAAGCCTTAGAATAATTAGAAGTGAACTCACCTAGAAGGAGTAGACAGCAGGAAATAATCAAACTTAGAGCTGAAATCAATACAATTGAAACAAAAAGAACAATACAAAGAATCAATGAATCTAAGAGTTGGTTCTTTGAGAAAGTTAACAAGATAGATGAGCCCTTAGCCAAACTAATCAACAAACAGAGAGAAAGTGTTCAAATCAACAAAATCAGAAATGAAAAGGGGGACATAACAAACAACCCCCAGGAAATACAGAGAATTATCAGATCATATTTTGAAAATCAGTATTCCACAAAAATGGAAAACCTAGAAGAAATGGACAGATTTCTGGACAGGTACCACCTACCAAAATTAAATGAAGATCAGATTAATTACCTAAACAGGCCTATAACCCTTAAGGAAATTGAAGCTGTCATTAAAAACCTCCCCAAAAATAAAAGCCCTGGTCCAGATGGTTTCAGTGCCGAATTCTACCAGACATTCAAAGAACAATTACCACCGTTACTCCTCAAACTATTTCACACAGTAGAAAGTGATGGAATACTGCCAAATTCCTTTTATGAGGCCACAATTACACTAATTCCCAAGCCACTCAAAGACACAACAAAGAAAGAGAATTACAGACCAATTTCCCTCATGAATATTGAGGCAAAAATTCTCAACAAAATTTTGGCAAACTGTATACAACAATGTATAAAAGATATCATCCACCATGACCAAGTAGGCTTCATCCCAGAAATGCAGGGCTGGTTTAACATACGAAAAACTGTACATGTTATCCATCATATAAACAAACTAAAGGAATAAAACCACATGATCATATCCTTAGATGCGGAAAAAGCCTTTGACAAAATCCAATGCTCCTTTATGATTATCCCTGGAGAGATCAGGAATACAGGGAGAATACCTAAATATAATAAAGGTGATTTACAAGAAGCTGACAGCCAGTATCAAACTTAATGGAGAAAAACTCAAAGCAATCCCACTAAAATCAGGAACTAGACAAGGATGTCCTCTCTCCCCTTATCTATTCAACATAGTTCTTGAAGTTTTAGCTAAAGCAATAAGGGAATGAAAAGAGATTAAAGAGACAGAAATTAGAAAAGAAGAACTGAAACTATCTCTATTTGCTGATGATATGATTGTATACATAAGTGACCCACAAAATTCTTCCAAGGAACTGCTGTAGCTGATAAACACCTTCAGCAAAGTAGCAGGATACAAGATTAACTCAAAGAAATCAGTAGCCCTTCTATACACTAAAGATAGAAGAACTGAAAAAGAAATAAGTGAAACATTACCCTTTATAATAGCTGGAAATAGTATTAAATACCTTGGAGTAACTATAACCAAAGAAGTAGCAGACCTATTTGACAAAAATTTTAAATCACTGAATAAAGAAATTGAAGAGGATATCAGAAAATAGAAATCTCTCCCATGTTCCTGGATAGGTAGGATCAACATAGTAAAAATGGCAATTCTACCAAAGACAATCTACAGATTCAATGCACTGCCCATCAAAATCCCAACACAATATTTCTTGAACCTTGAAAGAACAATACTCAATTTCATTTAGAATAACAGGAAAGCCAGGATTGCCAAAACAATTTTACTAAACAAAAGAACCTCAGGAGGTATCACCATCCCTGACTTCAAGTTGTACTACAGAGCTACAGTAATAAAAACAGCCTGGTACTGGCATAAAAACAGACTTGTGGATCAATGGAATAGAATTGAGGATCCAGACATTAACCCAAAAATCTATGAACACCTGATCTTTGACAAAGAGGCCCAAAACATTCAGTGGTAAGAAGATAGTGTATTTAACAAATGGTGTTGGCATAGCTGGCTGGAAGTGTGTAGAAAAATGCAAATAGATCCAAGCCTGTCACCCTGCATAAAACTGAAATCCAAGTGGATCAAAGACCTCAACATAAACCCAGTCACTTTGACCTTGATAGAAAAGAAAGTGGGAAATACACTTCTACGAATTGGCACAGGTGACCACTTCCTAAATATAACACCAGTGGCACAGACACTAAGACCATCAATAAGTGGAATCTTCTGAAGCTAGGAAGCTTCTGTAAAGTCAAAGACACTGTCAATAGGACAAAATGATAGCCTACAGAATGGGAAAAGATTTTTACCAACCCTACAAGTGATAGAGGACTGATCTCTAAGATATATAAAGAGCTCAAGAATCTGGAGTCCAAAACCTTGAATAACCCAATCAAAAAATGGGGTTCAGATCTAAAAAGAGAATTCTCAGCAGAGGAATTACAAATGGCTGAAATGCACCTGAAAAAGTGCTCTTCATCTTTAGCCATCAGAGAAATGCAAAACAAAACAACTTTTAGATAACATCTAACACCTGTTAGATTGGCTAAGATAAAAGGCACAGATGACAGCCTATGTTGGAGAGGATGCGGAGCAAGGGGAACATTACTTGATGGTAGTATAAGCTTGTTCAGCCACTCTGGAATGCAATATGGCGGTTTCTCAGAAAATTGAGAATCAATCTCCCCTAGGACCCAGCAATACCACTTCTGGGTGTATACTCTAAAGATGCACAGTCACACTCCAAAGGTATTAGCTCAACTATGTTCATAGCAGCATTATTTGTAATAGCAAGAACCTAGAAACAACCTAGATGTCCCTCAACTGAAGAATGGATTAGCAAACTGTGGTACATCTACACAATGGAATACTACTCAGCAGTAAGAAAAAATGATATCCTAAAATTTGCAGGCAAATGGATGGATTTGGAGAATATCCTCCTGAGCGAAGTATCACAAACTCAGAAAGGTAAGCAGGGGATATATTCACTCATTTGTGGTCTCTAAACAAACTAACAAGAAAAAATCCAAGCATGCCCAAGCTGCAAACCACAACCACTAAACAGCTTGGGATAAGAAACACCCTGGACTGACCCTGACCCTTAGGTTTCCACTCCACCTATAGGAACACCTGACTCACTCTTGAAGGAGGGGGGACAAAACTGGATTTGCCAGGAGTGGAGGCTGAATTAACTATTATTGAATCAGTGGGACCATGGGACTGTCTGCAGCCTACTCAGGGAAGGGATGGGGAGTTGTGGAGAAGAAAAATGACCAGATGTGGTGGGAGGGGGAAAGTACCTTGAATGGGGATATACAGGGATAGAAAAAAAAGTCCAGAGGGAAAGCTGAACACAAAGTAATTTTATGTGTAGCAAATTATTTGCATTATCACCCTTGATAAAGTCATGCTTATGATTTTTATTTTCTTTATAGTTATTGTTAACTTAGCATTTTAAATTCAATTTACTGTTTTTCTTGATAAATACAAAAGAAAAAAAGAAAAAAGATATATGTTTACGGTTAGGATTTTTAAGGTTAGAGTTTAGGGTTAGTGTTAGGTTTAGGGTTGGTACTGATAGGGTTAGTCTTGCTAGGGATAGTTTTGGGTTAGAATCAGTGTTTTTAGGCTTAAGTTTAGGTTTCTTTGGGTTAGGATTAGGGTTGTAAAGGTGAGGGTTAGGTTTAGGGTTATGGTTATTAGGGTTAGGCATATTAGATTTAGTGTTAGGATTAGGGTTAAGTTTATGGTTAGGGTTAGGGTTCTTTAGGGTTAGGGTTCTTAGGGTTAGGGTTAAGTTTTGAAGGATAGTGTTATGGTTTGTGTTGTCAGGGTTAAGGTTAGTGTTGTTAGGTTTAGTGTTAAGTTTAGGGTTAGGTTTCAAGATATGGTTAGGGTTCTTTGGGTTAGGGTTAAAGTTAGGGTTGTTAGGGTTAGAGTTAGTTTTAGGGTCAGGGTTCATAGGGTTAAGGTTGTTGGGTTAACGATGGGGTTAGGGTTAGGGTTATCATTCTTAGTGTTAGGTTTAGGGTTCTTAGGGTTAGGCTTAGGGTTAGGTTTAGTAGTAGAGATTGGGTTAGGTTTATGGTGAGGGCTAGGGTGTTTTGATTATGGTTAGGGTTAGAGTTGTTAGGATTAGTGTAAGGGTTAGGTTTATTTTGACGGTTAGGGGTGTTAAGGTAATGGTTAGTGTTAGTGTTGTAAGGGTTAGAATTAGTGTTAGTTAGAGTTATGGTTAGGGTTGTTAAAGTTATGGTTAGGGTTGTTAGGTATAGTTTAGTGTTAGGGTTAGTTTTGCGGTCAGGGTTACAGTTATTAGGGTTAGGTTTAATGTTAGGGTTTTTAGGGTTAGGATAACAGTTATATTTAGGGTTAGGTTTGTTAGAGTTAGAGATCGGGTTAGTATTAGGGTTGTTAAGGTTGAGGTTCAGGTTAGGCATAGGAATAGGATTTCTAGGGTTAGGGTTAGGGTTTTTAAGGTTAGGTTAGGGTTACAGTTAGAGTTATGGTTAGTGTTGTTAGGGTTAGGGTTCAAAAGGAAAGGTTTAGGGTTATAATGGTTAGGGATAGGGTGATGGTTAGGATTGTAAGGGTTGGGGTTAGTGTTAGGGTTGTTAGGGTCAGCATTAGGGTTAGGTTTCATAGGGTTTAGTGTGGGGTTAGGGTTAGTGTTAGGTTTAGGAATAGGGTTGATGTTAGGGTTGTTAGTGTTAGGGTTAGGGTTGTGTTTAGGGTTAGATTTGTTAGGGTTAGGGTTAGGGTTAGGCTTAGTGTTAAGGTTGTTAGTGTTAGGTTTCTTCGAGTTATGGTTAGGATTAGGGATGTAAAGTTTAGGGTTAGGGTTAGGTTTAGGGTTATGGTTGTTAGGGTTAGGGTTGTTAGGTTTAGCATTAGGGTTAGGACTAACTTTATGGTAAGGGTTATGGCTGTTAGGGTTTGGGTTAGGGTTAGGGTTGTTAAGGTTAGGGTTAGGATTAGGGTTCTTAAGCTTAGGTTTAGTTTTCTTTGAGTTAGGATTAGTGTTGTAAATGTTAGGGTTAGGTTTAGCGTTATGGTTATTAGGGTTAGGTTTGTTAGCTTTACTGTTAGGGTTAGGGTTAAGTTAATGGTTAGGGTTATGATTCTTTAGGGTTAGGGTTCTTAGCGTTAGCATTAGGGTTAGGTTTTGAAGGTTAGTGTTATGGGTTGGGTTGTCAGGGTTAGGGTTAGTGGTGTTAGGTTTAGTGATATGATTAGGGTTAGGTTTAAAGATATGGTTAAATTTCTTAGGGTTAGGGTTAACGTTAGGGTTGTTAGTGTTAAGGTTAGGTTTAGGGTTATGGTTCCAGATCCTAGTTTTAGGTTTAGGGCTAACGTTAGTGTTTTAGGTTTAGGTTTAGGGTTAGGGTTATCATTAGAGTTAGGTTTTAAAGAGTTAGAGACAGGATTAGGATTACAGTTGAGAGTGTTAAGGTTAGGATTAGGGTGAGTGTTGTTAGGGTTAATGTTAGTGTTAGGGTTAGGATATTTAGGGTTAGGGTTAGGGTTCTTAGGATTATGTTTATGGTTAAGGTTAGGGTTGTTAGGGTTAGGGTTCCAATTCCTAGGGTTAGGTTTACAGTTAACATTAGAGTTTTAGGGATAGGTTTATGGTTAGGGTTATGATAAGGGTTAGGTTTTGTAGAGTTAGAGATATGGTTAGGGTTGCAATTGTGAGGGTTAAGTTTAGGGTTAGGGTTAGGGTGACTGTTGTTAGGGTTTAACATTAGTGTTAGCATTAGGATATTTAGGGTTAGAGTTAGGGTTCTTAGAGTTAGGTTCAGGTTAGGGTTGCTAGGGTTAGGGTTCTTAGGGGTTGGGTTAGGGTTGTAATGCTTAGGGATAGGGCTAGGGTTAGGATATTAAGGGATAGGGATAGGGTTTGGTTTGTTAGGGTTAACATTAGGGTTAGGGTTAGTGTTAAGTTTGTTAGTGTTGTGGTTAGGGTTATGTTTTCGGTTATGGTTAGGTTTGGTAGGGTTATGAAAAGGGTTACAGTTATGTTTTTGAGAGTTAGAGTTATGGTTATGGTTGTTAGGTTTAGTGTTAGTCTTAGGGTTAGGTTTATTATATTTAGGGTTAGGGTAAGGATTCTTAGGTTCAGAGTTAGGGTTGGAGTTAGGTTTAGCGTCAGGGTTAGGTTTAAGATAAGGTTTAGTGTTAGAGTTAGGATTAGGTTTACAGTTATGTTTAGTGTTCTTAGGGTTAGGGTTGTTAGGATTGGTGTAAGGATTAGATTTATGATTATGGTTAGGGTTGTTATGTTAATGGTTAGGTAGCATTAGATTTGTAAGGGTTAGGGTTAGTGTTAGGGTTAAAGTTAGTGTTAGATTTGTGAAAGTTAGTGTTAGGGTTGTTAGGTATAGTGTTATGGTTGTAGTTAGGTTTAGGTTAGGGTTATGGTTCTTAGGGTTATGTTTATGGTTAGTGTTTTTTTTTAGGTTAGTGTTAGAGTTAGTGTTAGAGTTAGGGTTAAGTTTCTTAGAGTTAGTGATAGGGTTAGTGTTATGGTTGTTAAGCTTAAGGTTAGGGTTTTTAGGTATAGCATTAGGGTTAGGTTTACAGTTAGGATTAAGGTACTTAGGTATATGGTTACAGTTATTGTTAGGGTTGTTAGGGTAATGGTTAGGGTTAGGTTTGTTAGGGCTAGGTATAGGGTTAGGTTTAGGGTTGTTAGGGTTAGGATTGTTAGGGTTAGCATTAGGGTTAGGGTTAGGGTAATGTATTGCATGAGGATTTTTAGGGTAAGGTTTATGGTTCTTTTTTTTCTTTTTTCCCTCTTATTTTGTATTTATCAAAAAAACACAGTAAAAAGAATTTAAAATGTGGAAGAGTTAACAATAACTATACAGAACTATACAGAGGATAAGAATGATAAGCATGGCTTATCAAGGGTAGAAATACAAATAAGATTGCTACACCTATATTTTCTTTGTGTTCATCTTTCCCTCTGAATTTTTTTTCCATCCCTGTATATCCTTATTCAAGGTCTCTTCCTCCTCCCAACACATCTGGTCATTTTTTTCCTTTGCAACTCCCCATCCCCTCCCTGGGCAGGGAGCAGACAGTCCTATGGTCCCACTGACCCAATAATGCTTAGATCAGTCTCCACTTCTGGCCAAATCCAGTTCTTTCCCCCCTCCCTCAAGAGTGAGTCAGGTGTTCCTCTAGGTGGAGTGGGATCCAAAGGGTCAGTCCAGGGTGTTTCTGATCCCAAGCTGTTCAGCGGTTGTGGTTTGCCGCTTGGGCATGTTTGGCTTTTTTTCTTGTTTGTTTGTTTAGAGACCACTAGTGAGTGAGTACATCCCCTGCTTATCTCTCTGAGTTTGTGATACTTCGCTCAGGAGGATATTCTCCAAATCCATCCATTTGCCTGTGAATTTTAGGATATTATTTTTCCTTACTGCTGAGTAGTATTCCATTGTGTAGATGTACCACAGTTTGTTAATCCATTCTT
>PVIH01006555.1:0-109679 GCA_004025045.1 Sigmodon hispidus
TCTCTCTCTCTCTTTCTCCCCCCCTTCTCCTCTGCTCCCGTGTGTGTGTGTGTGTGTGTGTGTGTGTGTGTGTGTGTGTGTGTGTATGTGTAAGAGGTGGGGAAGGGAGAAAAATAAATAAAATCAAGTCTGGGAAAAAGCAGGGTGAAAACATGAGAAGCAGTTCCATCATGAACTAGAAGAAATGTGTAGATTGTGTGTATGCTCTAGTAAACTCCATCTACTGGCTTCCTGCCTCACACTGCACACACAGTGAACACACTCTTCTGTTTCCTGCAGTCAAAAGTAAAGTGGAGCTCCAGCACTTCCCAAGCACTAAGAAATGCAATTGTCATGGGAAAAGATGAAAGGGCTGGGCCTGCGGGTTTCAGATGTGGAAGTGACGGTGATAAATGATGCTAGCTAAAGACTCTACTGAGGAATCCTGCAGGCATGTGGCTTGTTCCCACTTGTTTATTGGGGGACTCATTGAGAATAAGGGGGGAAATCTCCAGGTTATCCTGAGCACATTCCCCCTAGGATGTAAGGGTAGTCACTCTGTTAACTAGGTCTTCTTTTCAAACATCAGCCAAGAGCAGGGCTCAGCGTGCCACCTGGGCTAGTTTTTAAGAAAGCACAACTACTAGGAAGGCTACACCGAAGTGAAGCTTGGCTTTCCTTTGTGTCTGTAAATAAATGGCTTCAATGTCAGAGAACACACATCTGGAGCGTTGACCTGCAGCTTAAAATGCAGAGCCTCATCGCAATAAGACAACAGCAGCCAATAGCTTGTCTGTTCACACGGATGTTCCCTAGCAGTGTCTGGTGTCCCGCACCATGACTTGCACTCCATCAGTGTTCATGGGCATCCAGGTTCTCAGCTTGAAACTGGGCAGATTGAGGGATGAGCATTTAGTACTTATCTTTAAAAGTGATTCGTCTAGGTTGTTTCCAGGTTCTTGCTATTACAAATAATGCTGTTATGAGCATAGTTAAGCTAATGCTTTTGGGGTGTGAATGTGCGCGTCTTTAGGGTATACACCCAATAGTGGTATTGCTGGATCCTTGAAGAGAGTGATTCTTAGTTTTCTGAGAAACCACCATACTGCGTTCCAAAGTGGCTGAACAAGCTTACACTCCCACCAACAATGGAGGAGTGTTCCGCTTGCTCCGCACCCTCTCCAGCATAGGCTGTCATCTGTGTCTTTTATCTTAGCCAATCTGACAGGTGTCAGGTGGTATCTCAAAGTTGTTTTGATTTACATTTCTCTGATGGCTAAAGATGTTGAGCACTTTTTCAAGTGCTTCTTAGTCATTTGTATTTCTTCTGCTGAAAATTCCCTTTTTAGTTCTGAACCCCATTTTTAATTGGGTTATTTAGGGTTTGGGGCTCTAGTTTCTTGAGTTCTCTATATATTTTAGAGATCAGTCCTCTGTCACTTGTAGGGTTGGTGAAAATCTTTTCCCATTCTGTAGGCTATCATTTTGTTTTAATGACTGTTTCCTTGGCCTTACAGAAACTTCTCTGGAAACAACCTAAATGCCCCTCAACTGAGGAATGGATTAACAAACTGTGGTACACCTACACAGTGGAGTACTACTCAGCAGTAAGAAAAAAATGATATACTAAAATTCTCAGGCAAATGGATGGATTTGGAGTATATTCTTCTGAGCGAGGTCTCACAAACCCAGGAAGATAATCAGGGGATGCACTCACTCATGAGTGGACTTTAAGCAAAAACATTCCTATTTCATTGAAAGATGATGGGTAAATAAAGTGATTTAAAACTTTGAAACACACACACAAAAAAAAAACCAAAAAGAAAACCAAAACTTTGGTTTAACTGTAGAAGGGTTGCTTAGCAGAAATTTGTGTTGGTCATAGTGCATCCGTGAGCATTAGCTGTGACCTACTCTGCTTTCTTCATTTGTAGCTGAGCCTAGCCTGGCTTGGGTAGCTTTAGATTTTATTTTTTATGTTTTATGTATTTTAGAGAAAAGAGAAGTTTTATTACTTTTCTTTTTTGCTATCCTGGATGTTTTGCTTTCTTATATAAAGTTTAATATTGATTTTCAAAAAACAATAAAAAAGTGATTCATCATAATGCTTTGGCCTGGACTGACTAACAGGAAAATACCAATGAAGTAAGACAGTAACTAGCATGAACTTCTAGAATGTGAGCACCAAAATGGTGCTCTGGATGATTTTATTCTAATTCCACACTGCAGCTAGCTAACCCAAGGAACCATCCACTGTTCGTATTTTTAAATGGAGCTAAATGGCTCATGAAGAAATGGAAACATCTCAGCACAGAATAGAAAGTATTTCTGCACGTCTTAGTGTCCCAAAGATATCTACTTCACATTCCTGTTTATGTATCTGTCACCATTAATATCGCTTTTATTTCAAAAATAAAACAATAAGATCTGAAGGGGGAAGTTGGAGCTGCGTGGGAGAGAAGTTTGTTTGTCTCCTTTCAACCGTCTTAGGTTCTGTCTGTAGCACTGTGGACTTTGAGGTGTCCTCTTACACCCACAAGGATCTCATGTGAATCTCAAGGCTATTCCCAGCTTCCCAGGCCCCCTGATGCTTTTGCTTGTAATCTTTAAAGACTGGGCATGGAGTCTGACTATCATCCATGTTTGGGACAGCCCTGAGAAACCTTTGGCCCCTCTCTCACACACTAGCAGAGAGGAAGCAGGCTGGGGGAATTCAAAATGACAGAGAGTGCAGACAGCCAAGCTGCAGTGACCAGGGCTGGGGCAGGAAGTGGAGTCTGTCTGTCTGTGAGATGAAGAGAACTCTGTCCACTACTCAACTTAATGTTTTTACACTACATCAACCAGCTCTAGATATAGAGCATCCAAATCTTAATTAAGACTAGCTATGAATGTTATTTCTATTGTTTTCCTAAATTTCTGAAGAAACAGCCATAGAGGACCATTGTGCTCATTTGAAAAATAGTATCTTCCCTTCAAAGTAGAAAAAAAAAATGCTTAGAAGGTTGTCTATCAACCTAAGCAAATGTACTTGACCTATGCACCCAGGAAAGCAGGAATAGAGGGAAGAGCAGGGCTACCTCATTCCTACCTGAATGAGGACATTCTGAACAGTAGATAACGGAGTTGGGACCAGATGAAGACACAGAGGAAGAAGCAGGAATTTCTAGTTCTGGGATTTCTGTGCTCAAGTTTATAAGCAGTGAACCTAACATGTGGCTCACACATGAAATTGGCATACAAATGCCATCATTCTTCAGAACTACACAAATGTGTCTCCCTGGCTTGGCTGGGCTCTGCTCTGAGCAATGTGCAAGGACAGGTGGAGTCCAGCACACCCAAGAGAACTGATACTTTCATCCACACACTTGACACCTCGAGATGCTCTTTGCTTAGCACAACATGGGTCAAGAGATACAAGTTAAATGGATGTCACTTCAGCACTCACCTTGTAAGTTTGAACCATTTAGGAAGTTCTATAGAGGGTTCAGTTTAGCTGTAGATGCTTGACCCTAATTACACTGGAGTCTCTGCTTTAAAAATGAAGATGCTAAATGGGTGGTTTGCCCAAAGCCATAGTCAAACTGGCCTGGTCTTGGTTCCAGGGCTCTGAACAACACTGCTGTGCCCCGTACACTACATCAGGTAGTCAGATGGCCTTTGACATCTGCTGACAGTGGTATGCTCTTACAGTAAGCTGGTGGCCAACTTGCTGCATATTCTTAGTTGCAAAACATTAGAAGTGGTAGATTTGAATTCAAAACATAAAGGAAGCCAGTCTACATGTTTCCATTTGGCTCCTCAACATTGTCGAACAATTCCATTTAAATGAAGCTCATGATAGTTTATAGACAGCCAGAATAATAATGCCAGAAGACACCAGTAGAGATAATGTGGCAGAGGTGGGTCAAGATAACACTCATGAAGACTGTATATGTCATTGTAGGAGTGAGACACTGGCCTGGCTTTGTTCAATGTCAAACTGCCCTTCAGACTTTAAAATATTAAAATAGCCTGCCTTGGAGTTTTCATTGACCAAGGTGTTACACATCATTGTGTACCTATTAAACTTCTCAGTAAACAGTAAGTGCTATTTAATTATTTTACAAGTTGTCTGAAGTGTTAATTCACATTGAAATTGTACTTAAAGTTGTCTGCAGGATTGAGATTCAGCACTAAGTCTGGAAATGGAAGAAGGGTCATGTGATTATCATCACACATACATGTTCTACTCATTCACTTCTCACTAAATAATGGCTACGCATACAGCTATCCTTGTAGTTAAAATATATATGTGGATTGACAAGATGTCTCAGCAGGTGTGTGCTTGCTACCGATCCCAAAGACAGGTTTGAGGTGTTTGAAGATTTCAGTGAAGGCATACCAGATAAGACTGATTGTTTAGGAACAAACCCCAGGCATGTGAG
Organism: Sigmodon hispidus; assembly: GCA_004025045.1. NCBI lineage: Eukaryota > Metazoa > Chordata > Mammalia > Rodentia > Cricetidae > Sigmodon > Sigmodon hispidus. The sequence continues at coordinate 4,407 of PVIH01006555.1, forward strand.
TTGGGAAGGCAGGACTGGACCTTAGATTCAAAAGAGGGAGTAGCTGGTATGAGAAAGAGAAGCGCTAAAGGATATGGTCCCTGAACGGAATTCCTACTATAAGATTGTAAGAGTGCCTGCTTGTGCCTGGGCAGGACATGCAGCCACTAAGAGAGTCCAGATTTAGGAGCACCTCAGCCCAAGGCATTCTCCAGAGACATCCAGTTCTTGTGTGGAGCCTGCTAAAGAAGCCAGGAGCCTAGGTGGGATGCTGACCTCTCCATGCATATGCTTCCCAAAGAATCAAAGTTGTTTGTGAACGAGGAAGTGACAGATGAGAAAAGAATAAATGGCATTTTTTTGTCATAGTTAAAGATGGACCTTTTGTGTTTTGTTAGGACTTGAGTTCAATAGCTATGACTCTCTCGAGACTGGAAAGATAGAGACAAGAGGATTATTATTATTATTTTAACTCAATAAAGCAGAGACACAGGGTCATTTCCTTTGGGATATGGAATGTCTATTCGATGTTACATGTTTTATCTCACTCTTTTAAGAGTATTTGTTCATTCACTCCATACAGAGCCAGCTTCTGTGCCCCGCATCAGCTGGAGCCTGAGGGACGGACAAAGTGTGTGGCTTGAGAAATGACAGCCTCACCCTGTGAACTGGCTCACCACAGTGGACGGTGCGCCACGCTTTCATTAAATGTCTACTGAGCCTTCCCCTGAGTCAACATTTGTACTCAGGGAGACCATGTTAGAGGGAGTTCATGGTCTAGTCACTGTGCCACAGGGCAAACTTCGCCCTTATAACAGGCAACCACACCAAATGGCCTTGTTACATGCCATTTGGAAGGTGACAGACATTGGTCTGCTCAAGTGTGGAACCTCTCACCAATATTAATAGATGCATGAATGGAGTGAATGAAATGACCTAATCCATGTGGACTAACTGTTCTTACAGTTCGTTGGAAATCACACTAGTGTGTGCGACACAATATGTACAACTCTGGTTGTACAGTGTCACAAATGTCACTAGAAATTTCACCACTGAAAGCTAATCTTGGAATGCTGGAAGCAGCTTTTTCCAAGTCATGACACTCTGGTTGGTGGGTCATGACTCACGACCCACCTGCCCGGAGCAGGGCCTCGTGGCAGCCAGGAACAGGCTTTCTGTACCACCTCACCTGCCAGATCCGCTAGGATTTCTGGGTACTCTGGCCACGCCCCCTACCCCTCCCAACACCCCACACACACCCCAGCCTCAGCTGCAGCAGCCTTAGCCAGGCAGCCTTGGTTCTCCAGAGTCCTGGCTTCAAGGTCCTGCCAGCCAGCCTGTGCTGCCCTGCCCTCCTCACACTTTGAGAAGAAGCACTCGTAAGCCCTCCCTTCTCCTCCAGCTCTCTCCAGCTGAGCAGGCTGGATTCACCCGGCTCTCCTCCATTCCCTATTACTCCCTGTGGCTTTCTGTTTTGAAATTCAAAGGTGGGAGCAGCTCAGATTTACCCTCACCAGTTTTTGCTATTCAAGGGCCCACTTGTCTAGATGCCCAGCCTCTGCTCAGATTTGTGGCTCCCCTGCGTGGGAGTGGTGTTAGGAACTGCAGAGACTCTGCAGTCATAAAGTCCCTACACAAACCTCTTTAGCACCAGCTATTTTCATTCCGTAATTATTGCCACACAGATCGAACTGAGTACAGGAACTTGAGGTACTTCGGCTCTTGTCTAAACCAGATTCTGTCAACCAGATGTGAGCTCACACATCTGCAGTCCCAGCACTTGGGAAAGGTAAAAACAGAAGGATCACACAAAGGCCATCCTGGTCTACCTAATGGGTTCCAAGCCAACTAGGGCTAGAGAGCAAGTCCCAGACCCGACCTAAGAAATATGATTGATTGATTGATTGACTGATTGATTGATTGATTGATTGACTGAAAATGAACTCTAAAATAACTGCTATATCTGCTCCTCTTTTGGTACTACTTTAAAGGAAATTAACATATTTTATATAGACACCCTAACTTGGGGACAATCGTTGAACAATTTTGCCCTCAGCAGCTATGCAGAAAAGCCTTGTCTCTGCTGGACTTAGAGTCTTTCACACCACAACAGCTGCCTGGGTTCCCTTATCTCCATTCTCCCAAAGTCAATGATGGAGTGACAGATGACCCACTCCTGTGTTGATGAAACGTTGGTTTTCCATTGTCTGATTGTTCCCACATGTGAGTAAGAATTATCACACTATGCAGAGCCCTGAGGGTGGAAACCGAAATAGTTTGGTTTGGTTTCAGGGGGGAGAAGGACTGGCGAGGGACATTTTGGACTAGGTCTGAAAAGTAAATCAGATTTATTTCACCAAGTGGGGGAAATGCCTGTCCTGGGGTTGACACATTGTTGGGAGCACACAAGAGGAAAGTGTGCTGAACGGAAAGTGGAATGAGTGGCAGCCTGGGAGGAGAGCACGTGGTGTGAGAGTGACAGGAGTAGCCTCTGGCAGGTGGCACTCCCATTCAAGAGGAGTTCCCAGGAACAGCACCTAGCCTGGGTGACTGAGTAGGGGAAAGTGGTGGAAACCCTTAAAAACACACAGGAAAAGCTTGAAAGTAAACACAGAAAACAGGAAGGCACACTTCCTCCTGTTTGAGAGTCTCCTTCCTTCACCAGGGCTTTGAAAAGAGATCATATCCTCTGGAGAATATGGAACCCTTCTCATTACGGATAACTTTAAGGAATTAATTGCAAGCCAGTCCTCTTCAACTGCCCTTTGATGAAGAGAGAACATTTAGTCTGAAGGGCATGCCCACCATCAGAGAGATATGAAAACCATGTAGGGGAGGCCTTTCCTGCAGGGCACACCAACCCTTCTTCCCCTGCAGACAAGCATTTTGATGATGAGCAATAAAGCTGCAGAGATGGATAAACTGCCTGGAGCTTCAAGTATTTGATTTGGATAAACATTCCACTCTGCTTTTTGTAGCCTCAGATCCTTGAATTATGGAGAGCTGGCGTGTGGCCCCTGGTGAGGGGAGGAAGAGAACTATGAATGGTGTTGTTATCTCTGTATTTCCTACCTCCCCAGATTCTCCTGAGAACCTGGTGGATAATTATGCAACATGCAGCCTGGAGCCCCGCAGTTCCACACATGTGTGGGATTAGCAGGGGAAAGGCCCAGAGAAGGACCACTAGCAAGCTAAGCAGGGGGGGTGATGCTCAATTTGACATGAGTATTTGGAGAGGCTGTTTCAACTTAACAGAAATAAGGATTCTGATTTAGACGGGATTCTCTAGAGAAACAGAACTGATAGAATGATATAGACAGACAGATAGATGATAGACAGACAGACAGACAGACAGACAGACAGACAGACAGATAGATAGATAGAGTGCAGAGGTAGGTATGGGATTTATTAGAGTGGCTTATAGCTTGGATCTGACTGTTAAACCATGTTCATCACCTAGCAGAAAGTCCAAGAACCCACAAGTTTCTCAGTCCACAAGGCTGGTTGGTCTTGAGTGTCTGCCACAATCCTAAAATAGTAGACTAAGTAAAGGAATGAACTTGCCAGCAAAGGGGAAGCAAATCACCAAACACCAAGAACTTCCTTCTTCCATGGCCTTTGCATAGGCTGCCACCAGAAGGTGTGACCAAGAGACTTCGGTGGGTCTTCCCATCTCAAATGCCAGTCTAGAAAATTCCTCCTAGCAGCTTGGGTTTGGGGTTAATTCCAAAAGTAGTAAAGCTGACCACTAAGAATAGCCATCCCAAGTCCACCCCTTGTCAAGTTGACAAATGATAGTATCTCCTTAATGGCATAGTTAATTTCAAAATGAAACAATAGCCAGGTCACAATTATAACTAACACAATATAACTGTCCCAAATACAATCACAAATGCAGTATATATTTAACCAAGTCATAATTATGCCTAACATAGTATAACTATCCCATTCACTTTGACTGTGTTGCCTATTATAGGTCAGTACATTATGGACCTTGTTTTGCCTATGCTGCCCATTAAGATAGCTGTACACATTTGAAAAAAACTCTGTGATCTTCATATTAAACCTGTATCAATAAACGCATCCTGATTCCTTTTCATGTTTCTTCTACCATTATCTTGCACCTTAAATTCATTTCCACACATATTCCCCAGATAGAATGAATAGGCAAAGTCATTAAGATTTTTAGCCCTCCCCATGGGCTACACTTTCTATTGTCCCTGTAGGAGTCTGCTTAACCTTGTCTGGCTAAAGGTCTAGAGGCAAGCACTGGTGGGCCCTGGGGGACATCAGCTTTTGTCTTCCCTGGTAGTTTTCTCAGGGAAAGTCACTTCTGGTTTACCCGAAAATGAAGATTAATTTCATCAGGAAAAGGCAACATTTCAGGCAGTGGGGGTGCAGTACATGCTGAGGCTGGAGAGACTACTTCCTCAGGTGAGATAAACACCTGAGAATCTAAGGGCTCAAAGTTCTTGTCCACGGAGGAGTCCTGCACACATCTCCATCTTCAGTTATAGGATGCCATCTTTACCCTTACTTTATCTGCCAGCAGCCTGAGGCTGAGACGAGCATTTTAGCTGTAATTCAGCCACCGTTACAATGAGGGTCCTCATTCTATTTTCCACAACTTGAGCTCTGTGGCTGCTCTAGAAGATTCTCTTTCAGGGCACTCTTAGAAACCTTCAGACTGTGTATGTGAATCGGGAGCTTGTCGTTTTTATCACTTAGTTCATTTTCTTTATCACTGTATCCTGAGATGCTAGAGTTGGCTCATTTTATCATGGAGCTCATTCTTTCCCTTTGTCAGCTTGTTCAAAGATCCTAGGAACCACTATCTGGCATTGATATGTTTTCACAAATTGTCAAAAGTTTTATACAGAGAGTCAATAAATCCCTTGCTCCTCACAATAAGTTAATCATGATAATTAAATAAATTTGTCTCAATAAGTTTATTAAGTAGTTCACATCACAAGCTTTTACTACATTTCAAGCTTATAGAAGAGGCTTCAGTCACTGTGGGTTTCGGCAAATCAGAAACTTGTTTCAAATACTTTAAAAAATCATCTTTATAATGCTTGTTGCTCTATAACCACTCCTGGTACTAAATTTTGTATTATTCAGGGTTCTATAGAGAAACAAAACTGATAGAATAAATATGTATATAAACAGGATTTACTAAGCTGAGGTGTGACTGTTCCATCAACGGCTATCTCCCAGCAGAAGGTCCAAGAATCCAGTAGTTGATTAGTCTACAAAGCTGGATGTCTCCACTGGTCTTCAGTATTCACCTAAACCCAGAAGAAGCCAGTGAAGGAATGAACTTGCCAGTGAAAGTGAGAGCAAGCAGCAAAGAGCCTCCTTCTTCATGTACTTTACATAGGCTGCCAGAAGAAGGCAGCGGCCCAGATTTAGAGTGAATATTCCCACTTCACAGGATCCAATCAAATAAATCCCTCATATGTACCTAGCAGTCTGAGTTTGGGTTAATTCCAGATGTAGTCAAGTTGACAACCAAGATTAGTCATCACAGAGTCTGACTCTGAGATACATATCACCTGCAGAAAAGCCGCCCCTTTACCTTCAGTGTTTAAAACTCCCATCACTGGACCAGCCAGATGGCTCTGCGGGTAAAGGTGCCTGGAGATAAACCTGATGATCTGTGTTCAAAACCTCTCAACTCCTTCAACTCACTTGGTGAAAAGAAAACACTTACTCAGATAGCTGTCTTCTGACTCCCAGACAAGGTGCACACACACACACACACACACACACACACACACACACACACACACACTTCACTAACTAAATAGAAAATAAATAAATAAAATATAAAAACAAGTTTAAAACCAACTGCCATAGCGAATGAAGAGACAGCATGTTCAGCATCGAGGAGGCTGGGTAGAGCCTTTTCTGTGCTGGTATCTCCCTTCCTCCCCTCCTTCCATTCTCCTGCTCCCACTCCAAATGTCCTAAAATTCCAGGCTGTCACTCTTCAGCACTGGGTCCATAGCCTGTATTTCTCATCTTTGTGTAGCCTTTTTCTGTCTTGTTTTTATCGGGAGGAGGTGGAAGGCTGTCTACCGCCCTGCTAACTTAAATGATTAGTTCAAATGAGATTAACGACTGAACACTGCCCTCTTCTGGTTGGTACAGAAACATGTCATCCCTTTTTCTCTCAACTTCAGCAATATTCTCAAGTGGGCAGAATCCTAAGAACAGCACTGGGTACTGGGGCAAGAGGTGGGGGCGGTATCAATGTTGAAATTTAGAATAACTATTAAACTGTCTGCCAATAAATGTGTGTGAAGTTTCTGGAAAACTCTAATCTAGCATTAAGTTCTGATAACTTTGTGTAATGATCCAGACCCCAGTATCATGTGTTTTCATCATCCTTACAGCAATTTTGGGAGCACAAAGCTAAATTCACAGTTATCATAGAAGTCAAAGTCCATCTGTTTATCCAGCGGTGTCATTAGCAGTTATTCTATTTCCAACTAATTAGCCATTGCAACTTCATTTTCAACTAATATTACTAGTAATCCCACCTGCAGACTAAGCTTGTGGCAGTATCTTGGTTGTTAGCCAGCTGGTAGACAAGTAAGGACCAGCTTAACCTGGATACTTGCACACACACACACACACACACACACACACACACACTGTAATCTCAGCACTCAGGAGGCTGAGACAGGAGAATGGTCAAGTGGAGGACAGCCAGGTTCTACTACATGGTAAAACTCTGAACACAGAACAAGCAAGAGAGCAGAGCAAAGTACAGACGTAGCAAAGCACTGGCCATTTTGGTCCCAATAAAAAGAGAACATCAGAGAGATGGGCAGGACAATTAAGCAGATGTTACATAGCTGTGGGGAAAACTTAGGTCCAAACCACCTCAAATGGTGAACCCTTGACTGAGTATATATTTTGTGTTTGGAAGAAGACATCATCATTTATGTCCATAGCTAGCTCTGGGTATTTAACACAGAAGATAAAACAAGGATTTGCCATTACTTCTAAAAATTAAATGAAATAGTCTCAATGTGTGTGTTTGTTTCTCCAGTGCCCTTTAAAACAGATTTAAACATTTTAACTTTTTGAATAGGTAATAGATATTTGAGTACTAATTGTAAAAAGCACTGACAGGTTTACCCCACTCCAAGTCAGTAGCTACTCAGTAATTACAAATGGATCCTTCCAGTTGTATTTGGCATTATCTTTATATGTAGACTATCTATGTGTACATGCACATTGTATATTTTTATTTACCTATTTCTTGTCTGTTTCCCAAGTATAACAATATAATGTATGTCTTTCTTAAGGTTTCTATTGCTGTGACAAGACACCATGACCAAGGCAACTCTTATAAGGAAAACACTTCATTGAGGTGGTGGCTTATAGCTTCAGAGGTTTAGTCCATTATCATCATGGTGGGATATGGTGGTGTGCAGACAGACACGGTGCTGGAGCTGAGAGTCCTACTTCTTAGTAGGCTGGAAACAGGAAGTGAACTAAGGCCCTGGGCATGGCTTGAGCATATGAATCCTCAAAGCCCACCTCCACAGTGATCTGCTTCCTCCAACAAGACCAAACATACTCCAACAAAGCCCCATGTTCTAATAGTGCCACTTCCCTTGTGAAGCATTTTTTTTTCAAACTACCACAATCCACTTCCTGACCCCAAAAGGCTTGTAGCCATATTGCAATGCAAAAATGCATCAACCCAACTTCAAAAGTCCCCATAGTCTATAACAACTTCAAACTTATTTAAAAGCAAAGTTCAAAGTATTTTCTGAGATTCATGTAACTGCTTAATTGTAATCCCCCATATAATCAAAATAAAAAATCAGATTACATAATTGCAACATATAAGGGAACATGATTTACATTACTGTTTCAAAACATAGGAAAGGGAGCATAATGAGGAAATACTGGACCAAAGCAAGACTGAAAACCAGCCAGTCAAACTCCCAAACTCTGCATCTCCATGTCCAATGTTAAATCACTCTTCAGATCTTGAAGTCCTTTCAGCTTTGCTGACTGCAACACACTTCTCTCTCTTGGGTTGTTTCTACCCCCTATTGACAACTTTCCTCAGCAGGTATCCTACAGCTTGGACATCTCCAACAGCATGGAGTCTCCAAGACAATCCAGACTTCAACTTTATAGCTTTACACAATGGCCTCCTTTAAGCCTCTATTCAGGGACCGTCCTGACACATGCCTGGCCTCAGCAGCATGGAGAAGGTTCCATAATGTCTTTTTTCTACTCTTGACTCTAAAGCCAGAACCACATAGCTGAAGGTGTTAAGTTCTACTGCTTGTTGGGTCTAGAACATGTCCCCCTTAGTCAATTACATCTTCAGCAGCTTTCTGTTTTTTCAGAGTTTCCTTTATTGCCTAAGTTTGCTGCTCTGGAACTTGCTTTGTAGACCAGGCTGGCCTCAAACTTAAGGTCCAACAGTTTCTGCCTGCTGTGGGATTATATTCGGGTACATTGTAAATATTTGTCCCTCCTACTGTTTTAATAAAATGCTGATTGGCCAGAAGACAGACAGAAAGTATGGTTAGGGCTACCAGACTAAGAAAACTCTGTGAAGATGAAGAGAGAGCAAAGATGCTGTGAGCTTCCAACTAAAAAGCAAAATCTACACAGGTAAGCCATGAGCCATGTGGAAAGATACTTTAATGGAAATGGGTTAAGATAAAAAAGCTAGCAATGTCTGAGCCACAGACCAATCAGCATGAAATTAATGTAAGCCATTATGTGATTATTTGGAGCTAAGCAGCAGTGGGGCTGCAAGTGGGTCCAATCCTCAGGGCTAGGCCAGAAAGTATCTCTGCCTTCTAAATGTATCATCACATCTGTCTCTAAATTTTTCTTTAACTCCTTTTTACAAGTTGGAAACTTATCTGGGTGGTCTCTTGTCCTGAGTTCATGATGCCCTTTACTCTATTTTTTTAATCTGTTTATCTCCTTGCTCAGCTTGCTCCTTTTCATTATAAATCTTTATTAGAGTTACCTAATAAATGGTTACTAATAACCAAATGGCAGGGTCTATACTAGGCTGTTTTGAGACTTCCTCTGCCAATAGAGTTAATCCAAAACTCTTCACTTTAATCTCAGGCAGACTTTTCAGACCAGGGCAAAAGGCAACCACATTTTTCACCAAAATATCACAAGAATTATCTCTAGGCCACATATTAATATTCTTCTCCTCTATAACCTCTTGATCAAGGCCCCACATTTTATCAAATCACATTCAGCAACACTGTCTTCTATGCTCCTACTAAGATGGCCCATTAAGCAGCACTTAAGGCATTCAACTGCTTTACTTAATCTACAGTCCAAAGGCCCACATTTCTCCAAACAAAATCATGGTCAGACCTATCACAGCAATACCCAAGTTCTTTGTACCAACTCCTGTCTTAATTTGGGCTTCTGTTGCTGTGGAGAGACACCATGATCAAGGCAACTCTTATAAGGAAAATATTTCATTGAATTGGTAGCCAACATCCATTATCTCCATGGTGGGACATGGTGGCACACAGGGAGACATGGTGCGGGAGTAGAGAGTCCTATATCTTGATAGGCTAGCAACAGGCAGTGAACTAAGGCATTGGGCATAGCTTGAACATAAATGAGACCTCAAAGCCTGCCACCAAAGTGACACACTTCCTCCAACAAGATCATACCTACTCCCCACCTGCTCACCGACTGTCATTCCCTTTGGGGGTCATTTTCTTTCGAACTACCACAATGCATATAGCATTTAATTTTATGACATCAAATATTTTCCTACTTATTTTTATTTCATAGTAACACTTTGTGTAAGTGCTCTGTAATCTATTTGATCTGTGCTCTGATGATAACATTAAGTAGTGTTTATTTATATGAATAAATAGTAACTCAATAATTCACTGATAACAAACTATTTGTTCCAGGTAAGAGAAATGTTCACTGGTCCCCTGGATAGACATTGCCTCATACTGGGCTACATCCTAGCCAACAGCCGATGAGACGTTCTTTCTCAGTCCCTGAGCTCAGCTTATTATAAAATGAACTGATCTTTGACAGTCTGTAATGCGAGTATTTTCTACTAGATTAATTTAAAACTCTCTCTTTTAGTAAATTAATACTGGTCTTTCTGACACTACCACCTGCTGTGGGACTATGCTTTTGTATACTGTAAATATTTGTCATTGTAAATATTAGCTTAATAAACCACTGATTGGTCAAGTAGCTAGACAAGAAGTAGAAACAGGGCAAAAATACTAGGAGAATGCTGGGAAGTGGAAGAGCAGAGCAGCAAATGCCATCAGAATAAGAATGTTTCTCTGAGAAAAGATACCAAGTCACGTGTGTAAGTATTCCTGGCATACCATGTGGTAGGTCCAATATGGTACTTGGTGAAACAAGAATTCCTGGCATGTAGTGGCCATGTGGTAAAGCCAACATGGCGCCATGTATGGAGGACATACCTCTAGTCATGGCTACATGGATTCGTGCCCCCCCTTCTCAAAAAAAAAGCCACTTGACAGCCCCCTCTCTCTTTCCTCTTTCTTTTTTCTTTTCTCTCCCTTACCCCCCCTGTCTTCCTCTCCCTTCTCTCCCCTGCTTTTCCCTGGGTACCCACTTCTCAGTAACTCTCTAAAATAAATTCTTATGTGGCATCTGGTAGTATGTGTGTGTGTGTGTCTCCCCACACATGAAACTAACAACGTGGCTAAGCATAAATAGAAATATGGGTTAACTTAAAGTACATGAATTAGCAAGTAATAAGCCTGAGCCATAGACCAAACAGCTTATAATCAATATAAGCCTTTGTGTGCTTATTTGGAACTAAGAGGCTATGGGACTATGGGTCTAAGAGTCTGAAACTTGAGGGTAGGAGGCTGGGTCAGAAACAACCACCACTTTTTATTAGGTTGTTAGACTTTTTTAAAAAAAGATTTATACTAACTCTTTCTATATTTGAATACTTTACATTAATATATGACTGGCACAATTTATGGTTTATAGTAATTATAAAATACACATTAGCTTTCTTATGCAAACAATGACAATACTCAGTTGTGACATTGTATATCACTTATTGGAAGGAAAATGTGTTAGATTTACTTATCTAATCATAACATATTATTAAAAACAAATCTCATCTTTTTACCTTTTACTTTGATTATAGTGCTAGAGAATTTATAGAGTGTAACTGTCTCACATTTGCATATATGATGAGTAGTATAGCTACAACCAGCAGGAATTTTAATTCTTTGTCAAGTTTGTTTGAATGTTTTATATTTACAGTGTTGTATAACATTCTTGAGTTCTTAACCTGCGTTTGAGTTTGCTTCCCAGGGAATACCAACTGTTGATACCTGCTCTGTTCTGTCTACATTGTTCATCTACACACAACATCACATGACCTCTTTTCACTTCCTGTGTGTTCTTTCCGCCATGTTTCCCCAGTCCTGCTTCCTGTTTAGTCATCCATGCTCCTGGCAAAGCCAAGTCTCTGTACTGAGTGTCGATTTTGGCCTTCTTGTCTCTGGCTATCTTCTCATGTTCCACTAGGCTCTGCTGTCACAGGGGCTGGTTCTTAGGAAAGGTCATCTGGGTTGCTTCATTCATTTCTTTTTAAACCAGGGAATGCACTGTTTCAAAATTTTAATCTTCCTCATGAGACATTTTTCTCATAACCATTTCTTGACCATGTCTTTCCTCTTGAAGTCACACCTCTTTCGTATCTTTCTGTAGAGTCTAGGGGTTTCTTTTAGCTCAATCACTGTGGAGTAAAGCTTTGCCAAACAGCTGAATTTTTTATAATAGAATTACATCATTCCCATTTTTCATTCCCCCCTCAAGACACTCACCTGTACCCCCAATTGTTCTTTCTTTAATGTGATGGGTACCAGTTGTTTTCGAAAGGCATCTATGACAGAGAAGCTCCAGTCCATGTTCCACCTGGAAGAAATTTTTCTCATGGAGAGAGATGGTGGAGATTATTTTTCTGTAGCCAAATGGTCTCAGAAACTCTGGGTCATTCATAGGGCAAAGGAACTGACTGCTCTGTGGCCCACTACACCTGACTTTATCTTACCTCATTTTTCTAGAAGCCTTTCCAGCAATGTTCAGGAATATTCCCATCCAGCTGGCATGCTAGTTCTTCCATAGAGCATGGGCTAGCAAAGTACAGCCACTAGCTCCCTGCCTATTTATAGAGATGGTTTTATGGGACTATATCCTGCCATCTTTTTATGTGTGGCTGTTTTAGCACTATAGTGGCACTTAGATAGTCATGCTGTAGACTATATGTTCCAGAAAGCAAAATACTTACTACCTAGCTATTTTTTTAAAAAATTCCTCTCCCTCTAAAGTAATAAAATACTTGATTTACACTTTAGTAGCTGGCTTGAAATGGTGCATAAATAAAGCCATGAACTGTAGTGTTACAGAGGGAAGTTAGAGAATCCCTCCAAAGAGCTATCAGGTGCCTGATAAGACTGCTCGGTGCTTAAGAGTAGGAATGTCTACCAGAGGACGTGGGTTTAATTTCCAGCATACATGTGGCAGCTCACAGTTATCTGTAAAACTCTAGCCTTAGGAGACTCAGCACTGTCTTCTGACTTCATTAATCAAGAAAATGCCCTATAGACTTGCAGTGTGATGGAGGCATTTGGTCAGTTGAAGTTTCTAGATGATTCTAGTTTATTCACGTTAACCAAAAACAAATAAGGACACTAAGTGTTATTTACTCATATACTGGGCTTATTTTTAAAGTAAATTAATTTTTTGTCTTTTATGTAGTTTTATATTTTTCAAAACTATGGTTTTGAAAAACTCAAATATCCTTGCAAAGTGTAACTACATTTTTGTCTAAGAATTTATTTGGCTTTATTTATGTGCATTGGTATGAAGGTTTCAGATCTCTGGAGCAGAAATTATAGACAGTTGAGAGCTGTTATGTGGGTGCTGGGAACTGAACCCAGGTCCTCTAGAAGAACAACCAGTGCTCCTCACCTCTTAGTCATCTCTTCAGCCCCAGAAATATAATTTTTAAGTGGAGGAAAATTGCCATCATAAGTATATTATTTGGTGCCATACTAGTCTGGTTTTTGCCTTTTCTTGTTATAATTTGGAGAAAAGGTAGATTGGGAAAAGCTGAAGTCAGAGAGATAGAAAGAGTACATGAAGAAACAGTAGGAATGGGATGTTAAAAACTTGGGAAAGTCTTCCACAAAGGGAAGAAATGAGGCAAATGTGCATGTCTGGGGTCTTCCCACCTCATGTGCAAGGACAGCCTTAGCCTCAGTCTGCATTTTTTTTGTTCTTTGTGGTGGCGAATGCTGAGCCAGCTCAGTCTAAGGTTATTGAAGTCTGCTCAAGATATCTTGAGAAAGACATATTTTCAAGTATCTTGAGAAAGATAATTTTCAAAAGTAGAAAGGAAGTGGGTATCAGAAACAGCAAAATCTAGAGGGGCCGGAGAATGGACAGGTGTGATGACAAGATGTTCAGTGCTGGCCACCCAGAGAAGACCTCACTGCGTGGAGAGAATGGAGACCTGTTTGTTCAGCCAGAGGTGAGACAGTGAGTGTTTTAACTCTTACTAAAGCCTGCATATTGTTAGTCTTTCTGGTGCTGTAACAAAATGCCTGAGATGAAAAAGAAAGAGTGGAGGTCACACCTTCCAAAGACTCCACTCTTTACAACCATACCACCAACGGCAAGCAAGCCTCTAACACAAGAGCCCTTGCTGAGCATTCCAGATCCCCGTCACTCACATGAGAGCTGCTGCTATTCTTGCTCAGTTTTTGTAAAGAAAAAAATAATCACGGCATTAAAATTCTTTCTTCACTTTAACAGGAAAAAAATCCAAGGAGCCAAACATAGCCTACCAGCCTATGATCCCAGCACTAGGGAAACCGAGGCAGGAGGATTGTAAATTTGAGCTCAGTTGGGGCTATGTAGTGAGACCCTGTCCAAACAATAAATGGTAGGTACAACAAAACCATGAGAATGAAGAGAGAGAAGGCACAAGGAAAAGACAATGTACTATACTGAGTTACATTTTAAATTAGAAGGTATTTTAAAGGTGCATGCCTTTAATTCCAGCAATTAGTAGACGGGGGCATTAGAACTGCTATGATTTCAAGGTAGCCTGAACTATATACTAATACTATGCCTCAACACACACACACACACACACACACACACACACACACACACACACCTAATTACAAGGCACCTAAAATTGTTATGTTGAGGTCATTTTTTAAAAGTGGAACCAATTCCAAGATTCTCAGTCAATTCTACAAGTCTGGAAACTTGGCTACCTACTTGACTAATCTGAGCATAAAAATGGAGATGGTGGTTTGATGGACAGTCAATAATAAAGCTCGGTCAGTCTTCCTCGCCAGCTCCTGGTCCTGGGAGGTATTAATCACTGAAACTTTTGCCTTGTAACAGATATTTTGAAAGGAAAACCTAAAAAAGTTTTTTTCCAGCTGGAGGAAGCATGAGAGCTTCACTCAATTTATTCCAGAAAATATGGGCACCTGGGAATGAGACCTTTCTTTCCGTTGGATGCCAGAGATAATCTCATTAGGATCGCTGCGTACACTGAAGATGATAAACGGAGCCGTCGTTCAACCTATTGCATAATTTTCATTCTAAAATTACTTCACACTGGATGTAATGACCCTATCATTCAATCTATCAACTGCCTGATTAAATGAAATAGGAAAATAATCCTAGCTGGTCCAAGAGGGATGAGAGTTCAGTTGCCTGGGGGACTGAGATTCTCTGAGAGTTTATTCTAGACTTCAGTTGGGCCAGCCTGCATTCCATCTTCAGTCTTTGCTCAGGCCAAAGGAGAAAAGGTTTTCCATGAATCCTGTAACCCAAGATGGAGACACTTAGCCAAAATCAAGTCTTTTTTATTTTTTCTCCTCGGTGGAGCTAATGCTCAGTGATCACCCCTGAGGCAGTCTGTCCTGAAAGGTCCCCCAAATGCCAGCAGAGAACTCTCCCCATTGTCTTTGAAGAGCAAGTACAGTGGAACAAAAATACATGTTCAGTGTAGAAAACTTATTCAGATAAAGTTTATTCAAAAAAAGAAAAAAAATACAGTATTTTTAAAAAGATGTGAGCAACCTGAAGAGCAGTTTGTAACATAACCTATCAGATGACCAGCAGCTGCAGGACAGATTAGTGACAGCTGGCTCAAGGTGACAGGAGCAGCAGTTGATGTTTTGTATTCCGAGTTCCAAGAGGGCCTACACGGAGTTCACATGGACTCAGTAGATGCTGGGAAGAGAAAGGTGACTAGATCCTTCACTAACTAATTCTCACATTTTCTAGAAGTCCACCTTAGACAAAAAGACCTCACTCTCTGGAGAATGTCCCTGCTACTGCCTTTTCCCCAAATGCCCCTGTCGATCTACAGACTCAGTGTCATCCAGCAGTGTGCTCAAATGTCATGTTTCAGACAAAGTTAACATCGGTTCTAACATCAACCAGGAGTTCTGAGCTCATAAAGAGCATCCAGTTCAGTGAAGCACAATGTTTCTTACAATTACATATTGTCCTCACATTCTAAAAGAAGGGGACATGTGACCACAGAGGGAAGTCAAAAAAAGTAAGTGTGTGTGTGTGTGTGTGTGTGTGTGTGTGTGTGTTTTAGAAAGAAAGAGGCCAGAGCCTTCCTCCCTGTGCGGTTGGCTCTGCAGGACAAGCCATTCTGTTTCCCCAAACTTTCTTCTCTCTAAGGCAGATGACTGCATCAGCATGTGACCCCATCCACCCACTGCAGTATGGGAAATTCCACAGAGCACTTTCACAGGAGCTGATGAAGGGGGAAGCATTTCATTATTTTCTATACATCACTACCCACAGCTCAGTAGCGAGTGTTTTTAAGAGACTCTGGGTGCTCTTTAACTGTTGCAATTTTTTTCATTTATTTAAAGTTTTGCAGAATTTATATTAAATACCCCCCAAGAATCTCAAATCTTTACATCTCCATGGAATGTCAAAGAACTTAATGTTTGTTTTTCAATGACCCCAAAAGTTCATAAATAATATGACTAAGAAAGGATTCTGAGCATCCTAAAATAACTGAGGTCAGTGAAAGTCTCCAAATGACTGGACTACATGCAGGAAGGTATGTGTGTGCATAATAGTGTGTGTGTGTGTGTTTGTGTGTGTGTGTGTGTATGTGTGTAATGTGAACTGGAAGCACCACCAGTGTGAGCCCCACTTTTGTTAAGTATCCTAAATTTCCTTTAGTTTCACTGACCCTTGTAGAGGAGCTCTGTACTTTGGGACCTTCATAAAGACATCTAACAGGAAAGGTAAATAGACTGAGAAAACTTAGACAAAAATTGGATGTTAAGGACTCAGCTTTCAAAGTAGCAAAGGTGAGACCTAGAGGAACATGGGCATAGGCATTTCTATCTGGAACAATCATTGGAGCCCACAGACCACATACTGCCCTGAGCAGTGCCCCATGCATGCATTCTGGCAGGCAGAATTC
This sequence comes from Sigmodon hispidus, assembly GCA_004025045.1. Taxonomy (NCBI): domain Eukaryota; kingdom Metazoa; phylum Chordata; class Mammalia; order Rodentia; family Cricetidae; genus Sigmodon; species Sigmodon hispidus. The sequence continues at coordinate 20,914 of PVIH01006555.1, forward strand.
CTATTCACTTAACAGAAATGCTTACAATTGCCTGGGATCTCCTGTTCTCAAGGGCTGTGAGGGTTGGCATTTCTGAGAAAACTCTTCTTATCTGCAACATATTCCTTAGGTGTTTGGCTAGGGCTGACACTCCATCATCATCATCATCATCATCATCATCATCATCATCACCAGCCTTGGAGTCAAGGCCATAAGGTCTGGAAATGCTGAGCCAAGCAAGCAGAGAGACACAAAGGGATAGCTAGTGGGAGATTGTGGGACCTGCAGCCGACCACAACTTTGTGTTTAAAATCTAAGAGAGAGCTGATTGCTAAAGCACTCCCTTCTGGCCTGTCTTCACCAACAGAACCCTCTTCAAACAGAAGCACTAGAAAGTTACTTAAAACAATGCAGGAAAGAACATCGGACAATCATCACTGGAGTCCGGATGGGCCACCAGAGGCTTTGACAGTTCCATCTGCTCTGGGAAAGTCCTTGTGAGACCTCAGAACAAGATGTACTTGGCAGACACTCTTCCAAGTCCTCCATCTTCTTAGTCTAGGCCAGTGTCATAGAAACCCCACTGGGTCACACAGTGAGCATCCCAGTGAGCTTCTCTATAGAGAGGACAAAAGAGTCAAGAATGGCCAGGACTCATCCAGAGCTCACTCTTGTGAGCAGAGATCCTTATAAATACATCTAACACAGCACAGACTGATGTCACGGTCACCTCCATACAACAGCATTAACTCTGTGGAATAAAACATCTTTCAGTCACTCATAACAGAGCTTTGTGGTAGGACTTGCTGCTGTGAGTGAGTTATTAGGTGTAGGCATATATATCTCCACCTAGTTCATAGAGCAAAAGACAGATATTTAAAGAATAGATGCAAGGCTGGAGAAATGGCACCATTTCCTCAGCACTGACTGCTCTTGAAGAGGACCTGGGTTCAATTCCCAGAACCCACGTGGTGGCTCAGAACTGTCTAGAACTCTAGTTTCAAGACATCCAATACTATCTTCTAGTTTCCACAAGCAACAGGCACACACACAGTGCACATATGTACATTCAGGCAAACATTCAAACACTGGCTAAAAACAAACATTAAAAAGAAATTTAAAGACAAAAATTGTCACTTGAAAATGGAGACTATAGAATGACAGAAAAAATCAGACATCTTAAAATTAAAACGTTTTCTTAAAGTTACATTTGAGCTGTTCCTTATGAGAAAAAAAAAAAAACTAAAGAAATAAAAAAAAATAAACAATGTCTTCCCCTTTCTCTGAGCCATCTCAAGTAGACACCAGAAGTCTTTGGTATAACCTGAGAGTTGTAATACGTGAAATAAACTTACATAACATAGCTATGTTATGGTGGACACTCTGTTAAGAAATCTAACATGATTTTCAATATCCTTTCTTAGATAACTAAAAGGTCCTTGAGAGTTGGAGAAATGTCTCACTCTGCAAAGTTTGATAATTGGAGGACCCTGAGTTTGATCTCTAAAACCTACCTTTAAAAACTAGATGTGATGGTGCGCTTAAAATCTCAGTATGGAGAAGACAGAGACAAGCTGATGTTCACTGGCCAGCAGGCTTGGCCTAATTGTTGATCTCCAGACCAATGAGAGACAATGTCTCAAAATGAAGAGGAAGGATGACTCCAAAGGAATAACACTTTAGGTTGAACTATGGTCTGAACATGTGTGCACACTCTTGTACATGTGTATACACACACATACACACACACACATACACACACACACACCTTGCACTTTGTTGGCATGTTTTTCTCTTTTTGACTTTTTTTAATACCTTTTGTTCTTTTTTTTTCCTTCTTTATTTTGTATTTATCAAAAAAGCAGTAAAAAGAATTTAAAAATGCCGAAGAGTTAACAATAACTATACAGAAGATAATAATCATAAGCATGGCTTATCAAGGGTGGAAATGCAAATAAGATTACTACACATATTCTTTTTGACTTTTATATATGTAATCAATGAAATATTTACCAATTTTCTCCTCTAACTCTTCCCTTATTTCCCCAACATAACCTCCTGCAAACTTCATGCTTTTTCATACTGCCTATATGTGCATGGACATGGGGCCATTCACTGGATCAACAGAAACATACTGGCAGTCACATACACAAGAAAGAACAATTCTCTCTTCCCCAGCACTGCCAATGCCTCCTCAGTAAGGAGTATAACCTGGAGGTCATCTACCCCATCCATGATGGGATTTGGGCTAGCTTGATTCAGGCAGGTAACCACAGCTGCTGTTACTTCATAATTACCATAGTCATGTCATGTGCAAAAGGTAGCATTTCATAGCTCTCTTCTCCATCCTTTATCTCATAATTCTTTTCTCCTTCTCTTCTGTGATGTTTCCTGAGCCCACCCCCAAGTGACATACCTCTTCCATCAAGACCACACCACCTAATCCTTTCCAAATAGTTCCACTAAGTGGGGACCATGCATCCAAATATTTGAGCCTATGGATACCATACTCATTCAAATCATCACAGTTACCTAGAATTTTAAAAAATAAAGAATTATCTGGATATAAATATTATTAGTAGATTTTTGCAAAGACTTCTGGAAGAAATTGACTTTGCAAAGAACAATATTAAATAAATAGAAGTTGACTCAGGGAGGCCTTAATCTTCCTGTACAACCCAATCCAGTCTCAGTCGAGGAAAGCTGAGGGCCATCGTTGATGGAGTGTTGATCCACAAAGACCATCCATCTATCCATCCATCTTTATCATTTGTCTTTCAATCCATCCATTTTTCATCCACTCATCATCCATCCACCCATTCCTCAATTATTTGTCCGCTCATCTTTAGTTCCTCTCTTGATGCCTTTCTCCTTTCTTCTGTAAAGTAGTAAAGCCACCAGTGAGTAGTTTATTCGGGAAACATACTGCCATAGTGATTTGAAAGATGTTGCTTTTTGTCCCAGAAAAACACTTTAAGTTGTGATAAACTGCTTAAATATTACAGCTCAAAGTTACAAAAAACCCTTGGAAATATAACATGATAGTAATTAATTGCTTCTAAGCTCATTTAAGGGCATGTGACTAAGTACTAGAGCTGGGTGTCATTCTGAAGTTTCTCATTTCTATGGCTATACACTGTTAAGAGAGATATTCTGCTCTCAAGAGATCTTCTCAACCTGTTTTTCAATGAACTAAATTAGGTAAAGAAAATTAGGAAAGAACAGCAGAAAATCATTTGTTTGTTGATATAGAAAATTACACACGCACAAACACACATGTCTACCAAGTTACCATTGATTCATCTTCGGTTTTTCCATCTCAGTTAGACAACTGTTAAGATAACTAGGCCATGAAGGCTTAAGGAATTGACAGGTCTGCTGTCCTGTGTATGAAAAGGACATGGTGACTTGCAATAATACCATGACCATGTTAGGCGGGACATTGATTGATGTTCTGGATGCCTGCCTCAGATACATGTTTGTGGCTGATGGAGACAGCATTTCTTTTATAGCAGGTCTCAGAGGAAAACGGCCAAACAATGCTCAGGGCAATAGTCAGAAATTATAACCCTGTTTCCTTGAGAATGCTTGATACTACTCAGCAGAGAAACTTTGCTCTTTTATGGAAAATTTCTAAGTTGGTTTGGAAAACAGATTTTTCTTTTTCTTTCTTTCTTTCCTTTTTTTTGTTTTGTTTTAGTATTTGAGATAGGGTTTTTCTGTGTAGCCTTGGCTGTTCTGGAATTCTCTCTGTGACCAGTCTGGCCTCGAACTCACAGAGATCTGGCTGCCTCTGCCTCCCAAGTACTGGGATTAAAGACATGTGCCACCACTACCCAGGTAATATCCTAAAGATGCTACAGAAAAATGTGAAGTTCAAAATGTACAGCAATGTAGGTTTACCTTTAATTAAGCGGAAGTGTGAGGAAAGTTATATAAACAAGGTTTATCTCATTCTTACCGCTCTTTTACTTTAGTCAAAATTTCAGGAAAATGAATAGGAGGTACTCATATTCCTCTTGCATATGATGTTCATCCAATGTAAGTAGAACTAGCATTCTCATCCTGCATAAATAGCATTTAATTCTGAAAGTCACAGCAAGTATCTACCAAATACATGAAACCTGAGACTGGGCAGTGGGGCAAGAGAGTAGGTGGGAAAGTCAAGGAAAAGAACCAGAGACCAACATCTGTTAACTTTGCTTAGGCATAAAAGAATATTTAGATGTAAAAATCATAATGCAATTTAATCTTATGAATGCCTTTGGCTACAATTCTGCACAAGACGCTCCAAGAGACAGAGAAGGGCTGAGAAAAGACTGAAGATTAAGAGATGAGAGAAGACTGAAGACTCGCTTGGAGGCTTGCCCATGATTGCTTTTCCAAGAGCCCTCATGGCACCAGGGTTTCTAGGCCCCTAGAAAGTGGGATCATGATGCTTTTCATTAGAGTAGGTCTAAAACCAACCAAGATCATGTAATGATGGGGCAGCGAATAATGGCACCCCAGCATGTGCACTTCCCAAATTGCTTTACTGTGTCCCTTATGTTTGGGTTATAGCTTCAGCCTCCTCTGTATCCCTTCAACCTCCCCCATGCTTAGTGCTTAGTCTCCCACCCCCTTGCCCCCATGCCCCCTCCCTGTTTTCCAAGCTTGCACTGTACTCTACACTCTCAAGTTACATTCTAAACTACATCCACACAAGAGGAGGAAACGAGCCTTTGCAGAACCTCCTCTTTGTACCAACTGAAGCCAAAACTGTTTTCTGCAACTTGTTTCCGGGCTCACTGGGGATTTGTTTTTCTGCCAGATACTCTTAAGCTTCACAGACATTTCCTAATTCATCTTTACAGAAATGAAGGTGAAACCATGATCATTATGATTTTCATCAGAGCCTATGCAGGAAGAATTAGTGACACTTCTGTGCCAGGAAAGGTTTTGTCTAGCCTTGGAAGTGTCTCCTGACTTAGGACTATAAGCACAAAACAGACATGAGCTTTTCTATAGGAAGTGACATGGGGTAAGCAATGCCAGGACTGTGGTGAGTCTTTAGCCAATGAAGAGCCCCTAAGTGATATTCAACTTCTCGGTTGAGTTCTGCTGAGTCCCATGTCTTGAAATACATGGATCCTCATGGTTTATCATTATTTCAGATAGATTTACTGCATGAGGATCTGGCACTAAAGAGGGGAAAAATGTGGAAAGCCAGCCAACTGTTGAGAGGATTTTAAGATGTGAATGATTTGACGCTTGTAGTCCAACATTCTGTCTAACTCGGGAATCTCAATGGTTGCTGATCCACTGAAAGCCATCATTTAAGTTGAAGAAGCCAATCCCACTTTGGGGAGAAAATGTGTGTGTTAGAGATTCTACTGCTGTGATAAACCACCAAAAGCAATTTGGGGAGAAAGGGTTGACTTCAGCTTACAGTTCCACAGCATGAGGAAAGCCAGGAAAGGAACCAAAACTAGGCAAGAATTTGGAGGCAGATGCTGATGCAGAGGACATGGAGGGGTGCTGCTTACTGGCTTGCTCCCTATAGCTCAACCTGCTTTCTTATAGAACTCAGGAACATCATCCCAGGGGTGGCACCACCAGGTCTGCCTGCCACTTCAATGGAGGGAGGATCAGTAAGAACTGATTAGAGAGTGGTGTGTGTGTGTGTGTGTGTGTGTGTGTGTGTGTGTGTGTGTGTGTGTGTATACTTGCAAGTTTGTGTACATGCACATGTGTGCACACATGCATGCATACATGTTGCTAAAGACTGAAATTAGGGTCTCATACATGCTAGCAAGCATGATACCACTGAACTATAATTCTACAGAAGATACTATTTTTATTAAAGGAGCATGTGGAGGTGTATAAAAGGAGAGTTGCTGAGTGTGTGGGAAGGTCAGGACCCAGGCCCTGAGTAACTAATCGGCCTCATGTGGATTCTGAAAAGGTTCTCCTAGGGGCAGTCGGGAGCTCAGAATGTATGGGTACAGGGTTGGTAGTAAGATAGTAAACATGCCCATCCAGTGGCTTTCATTGTCTGTGTGTGCTCAGAATCCAAGCCACATCCCACCCAGTGTCTTTCATTTTCTGTGTGCTCAGAATCCAAGCCACATCCCACCCAGTGGCTTTCATTGTCTGTGTGTGCTCAGAATCCAAGCCACATCCCACCCAGTGTCTTTCATTGTCTCTTGGACTCAGAATCCAAGCCACATGCTAAGGAGGAGAACATCAGAAGGAGGTGGCTTGAGAAAGTGTGGAACAGCATCCAGACAGTGAACAGTTGAAGATAGTGGTGAATTGTCTCTTGAATTTCCTCCAACAGTACTACTCCATAGAAGTACAGAGGCTTGTGCTTTCTAGTAACCATATTGAAAGTTTTCTTTTAAAGGTACACTTAATTATGTAACACTGATACCTAAACAATAAACAATACAACAAAAATTATAGACTAATTTTCTTTATGAACATAGATGCAAAAGTTCTCATCAAAATACTTGCAAACTGAATCCATGAACACGAAAGATTTTCTGGCATAATCTAGTAGGCTTCATCCCTAAGATACAGAGAGGTTTCAACATACATAAATAAAAAGAAACGAAATACACCATGTAAACAGACTCCATTAAAGACCAAAACAACACGATCATTTAATGAGGTGAGGAAAAGTCTTTGACAAATCCAACATCCCTTTATAATAAAAGTCCTGGAAAGACTAGAAATACAGGAACTATCTAAACATAATAAAGGCAATTTACAGAAAGCCCACAGCCAACACTAGCTTAAATGGAGAGAAAATTAAAGCATTTCTACTAAAATCGAGGGAGGAGGTTGTCCACTCTCTCCATAAGTATTTAAGACAGTACTTGAAGTCTTAACTGGAGCAGTAAGACAGCTGACAGAGCTGAGAAGCTAAAATCTTTATTTACAGATGATATGATTTTATACACGAATGATCGTACAAATTCCACCAGGTAACTTCTACTGTTGAGAACCACTTTAATGAAAGTAGCAAGATACAAAATTAGCAAACAAAAATCAGTGTTCTTCCTATATAAAATGACAGACAGACAAAGAAATCAATGAAGCAATGCCTTTCACTATAGCCTCAAAAAATATCTTGGGTTAACTCTAACTAAACAAGTCAAATTTTTGTATAATGAAGAAGTTTAAGACATTAAAGAAAGAAATTGAAGAGAATACAAGAAGATGAAAAGATTTCCCATGCTTATGGATCAGCAAGATTAATATAGTAAAAATGACCATCTTTCCAAAAGCAATCTACAGATTAAACTCAATTTCCATAGAAATTCCAGCAGAATTCTTCACAGAGATTAAAAGGACAATCTTCAACTTCAGTTGGAAACACACGCATACACACAAACCTAGAGTTGGCTAAAATAATCCTGAATAATACAAAACTACTAAAAGAATCACCATCCCCAATTTCAGGTTGCATTATGGAGTTATAGTAATAAAAAACTGTGCGGAATTGGCATAAAAGCAGATATATTCAATGGAATCAAATGGAGGACCCAAACATAAATCCATACACCTATGGACACCTGATTTTGGAGGAATCCAGAAATAAATACTGGAAAAAACCAGCATCTTCAATAATTGGTTTTGGTCAAACTGGATGAGTCCAGATAGAGGAAAGCAAACAAATTTATCTTTATCTCCCTGGGTATATCTCAATTCCAATTGGATCAAGGATCTCAAAATATGATCAGATACCCTAAATCCCAGAACATGGAAAATAGTCTTGGACTCATTGTCATGAGAAGAGACTTTTTAAACAGGACACCAATGGCACATTGTCTAAGATCAATAATAATAATAATATTAATATTAATAGAGACCTCATGAAACTGAAAGCCTTCTGTATGGCAAAGGGTACCATCATTTGGTCAAATCAAGCTACAGAATGGGCAAAGAATTATACACCTGATAGAGGCTTAACATATAAAATATATAAAGAACTAAAAAACAAGATATAAGTAAAAAGATAACCAAATTTTTAAAAATCAGATATAAAACTAAGCAATGTTTTCTCAAAAGATGAAATACGAATGACTGAGAAACAAATATCCAACATCTTTAGTCATCATGTAAACACAAATCAAAGCCGCCTTGCGAGTTTATCTTAATGCCACTCAAAAGGGCCAAGATCAGTTAAACAAATACTTGTGGCAGGGGAGACAAATATACCCATTGCTGATGAAAATGAAGGCTTGTACAGCCACTATTGAAATGATGTGGGTGTTCCTTGAGAAGATAGGAATTGATCTACTTCAAGATCCAACTATATCACTTGTCTTAGGGTTACTATTTCTGTGATGAAACACCACAGCCAAAGCAATTTGGGAAGAAAACGGTTTATTTGATTCACACTTCCATACCATTGTTCATCACTGAAGGAAGTCAGAACAGAAATTCAAACAGAGCAGGAACCTGGAACCAGGAGCTGATGCAGAGGCCATGGAGGGGTGCTGCTTACTGGCTTGCTCTTCATGGCTTGCTCAATCTGCTTTCTTATAGAACCCATAAAACAAATACAGAGACACATGACTGGACAATGGGCAGAGAGTAAGAAACTTTGAAATACTTGGTCCTAAATGGCATATCTTCATCAAACCTCTCCGCTCGGATCTTGGGAAATATGTAGAAGGGGGAGTGTTTTAAGAACTATAGGGAACAGGAGACTCCAAAGAAACAGTGTCTTCAGATATAACAGGACTGACCGAGCAGGAACTCCCACAAACTGTGGAACATGCATAGTTTCTACACAGGTCCAGGTCAGATGGAATCCCAACACTGAGAAGAAAGTGAACAGAAGATCACATCTCTAACCAAAAAGCATTTTTATCGACAATCTCTTCCAAAAAAAATGGCTTTCTCCTATTGAATCTCACTGATATAAACCATACGTAATGGCAGGCCCCATGTCCAGGAGTAGAGGACCACACAAAACAAACTCAATGATATATTTTGGAGATTTTTTTGCCTCATATTGCTTTGTTTGGGCAGTTTTTATTTTATTAGTTTTTTGCATCTATATTATGGTTTATCATTTTATGTTCTCTCTGGGAGATGAAGGAGAAAAAAACAGTGATGGGAATATATTGTATAAAAACTATTTCAAATAAAAGAGGCTTTGCTTATTACTAACACCTATTTTAGACAGACAGACCTCACCACACAGACCCACTTATTATTCGTTCAGAATCAAGCCATTCATATACATTGTGATCTTCTCCCCTCTAAACCTGCTGCTGTTTCCACAGCAGACTTCTCCAGCACAGCAAGGCCCTTTTAAGTTCAGACATAGTCGTGATTATCAATAGAAAGCATGTATAGATGATGGTTACCTAATAATAATAATAATAAAACCACCTTCTCTTTCCAGATCCAAATATTCAATTATACAGGGAGGATTGTTAGAATGCCCATTCCATCCTTCCTCCAGCAGCACTTTCCTATTTCAATTGGAATATTTAGAAACAGTAAGAGAAGCTAGATGATACAACATTGAGACTTTAGTAGTATGTATTGGTATTTACATATCATATATGCTCAGCACCCCAGAGTTTATCATTCTAAATGTACAGCTCAGTATACGATGGTACAAGGTTTCAAAGCAGCTCTTCCTACACGGTGGTAAATTACAAATGGCAGGGCTGGGCTCACGATGACTGACACCTGTAGTTCTATGACTACAGAGCACTGTCATTGCCTATAACAAAGTGCCCAGCAAACAGAAAGTGTCAGTTACCAAATGCCCCATTCACTCAAAACAATGTGAAGAGCCATGGTCCTTCTACTCTACAGTCCGTATAAAGCCTTCTAGCCCACAATAATACAAATATAGATTCAAATATCATTCAGTCAAAACCAATGCTTAATATGGTTAATAAATATATACATATATATACAATTCAATTAGCTGCACTAAGAGAAATATATTTCAGTCACAAAATCAGCAGTTAGTTAACATACTTAAAAATATGCACTACAGCTTTAAAAATATGTGCACTTGCATGCTATAATGCTGATGGTGATCGATGTTCTTGGGCAGACTTAGACATGAACTATCAAGTCCTTTAGGGACATAAACACCCATCACTGGTGATTGTGTAGGAAGGATCTGGTTCTCTCAGCAGGGCCAGCTGTTGTCTGGCTGTCTCTCATGCTCATACATCTGGGAGATTCTGCAAGATCTGTCTCAAGGAAGCGCAGGCAACCACATGGGCATCCGATGGGAGATTGGCAAGTGATTGGATCAGCTTCTTCACTATCGTCTTCAGACACTGGTGAGCAGCACTCAGGTCTCTGTCGAACTGCTGTCCTTCAATCTGCAGAGCCAGGTGACTGCAGATGTTTCTAAACTCAACGCTATCCTGCAAAAAGCAGTAAACAGGCGGGAAGTCGGATGGATGGTGTGAACATCTGTTGCACGTCCCTCCCCTGGTTTCCAGATTTCTCTCCGAGAACTACCCTCTCCATTCTTAGCTATCAGAGAGTGGTTTGACCAAAGCTTACCCAATCCTACCTCCAGGCCCAAGAGAGTGCATCACACTCAGACAAATGAACTGGTCAAGAATGATTAAATGATCACACCCAGTCAAGTGAACTGATCAGAGATAGATGACAGAGTGACCATACCCAGTCAGGTACAGGTGATCAACAAATACCACTGGTCCAGCTGCTCCTCGGCTGGAAGACAGGTACTCTCTTTGACCAGGACTACTTGGGAACATTTGTAACCTACTGGGTGAAGTACTAATGAGACGTCTCCAAAGCAAAAAGGCAGATGAAAGAGATTAAGTGACTGACTCTAGTAGCCTTTCTTGACTCTCTGGATTCAGCCACACTCCTACAGGAAACTCCAGGATTTCTCATCTAGTTGAGTTAATGAACAGCATTTTTACTGAAGCTAGCCAAAGCCAAGTTTCTGTTACTTATTCCTAAAAGAGCCATGATAAATATATAAATAGCCTGTGTTGTTATTGTTTGGTATTTACCTTGCTCAAGATTCCACAACAGAATTCACTATGCAATGGACATGACTTCCAGAAAGGGCCAGCCTGGGCTACACAGTGAAACACCACTCTCAAAAAAAACTTAAAAAAAGCTTACTCTGGTAAATCATGCAACAAAATAAATCATGCAGCATATACTATACTGAGTGGAAAACACTAGTTTGAAGCAATGAAAATAACCAAACAGACATTGTTCTGAAACACGTGTAATATTTGTGGAATCCGATGCCAGAATATTATCACAGAGCATAGCTTCACACATCTGAAAGTCTGTGTCATACAAAGGTCACAACACAATCAGGGAGAGATCAGTGAAACAGCTTATCTTCCCAAACACATAGAATTTTTAAAGGTACTTCTAAATAATTCATAAGTCTACCAAAAAATACCATTGAAAGTACTCTATATAGAACAGGAACAGAAACATTGTATCAAATTGTGGAAAGATATGTAAACTTAAATACCTATATGCATAAGTAAAAATGACAGAAAGTTCCTAAGCAAAATAATTAAGCCCACTAGCTTAAGGGGCAAAAGCATAAAATGGCAACACCACCTTCCAGTCCCTACCAGCAGAAAGAAGGGCAGAGTTAATGGGAAGATTTGGGACCATGTGGCTTTAATGAGAATGGCCCCATAGGCTCATAGATTTGAATGCTTGATATCAAGTTGGTGGAACTGTTTGGGAAGGATGAGGAGGTGTGGCTTTGTTGGAGGTGTGTCACTTGGTAGGCTTTGAGGTTTCAAAAGGCCACACCATTCCCAAGTGGCTATCCTTTTCTCTGCCTCATCATTATTGTCTCAACATGTCAGCTCTCAGCTACTGCTCCATCACCATGCCTGCCTGCCTGCTGCCATGCTTCCTACCATGATGGTCATGGACTCACCCTCTGAAACTATAAGCCCCAATAAACTCTTTCTCTTGTAAGTTTCCTTGATCGTGGTGACTACTAAGAGAATGAGAGCCCAATATTTCTTCCGAATTCTGAATAGAAGAGGAAACTATTTTCCTCAAAAGAAAGTACTGTCATTTGAGTAAGAAGGGTTTATGTTTCTGCTTATATTTTCAGCATTTCCTGGGAAACAAAACAAATATAATTTACTGCAATGCAGCAGGGCTAGTTTGAAAGCCTGGAGCTGAGGCAGGAGAGTTTATTGCTGTCCTTGGATGCCAATATGTACAGATGCAGAACTTGGCTTAACCTTCCCTGCAAAGCCTCCTCACCTTCTGACCTTCATGTGTTTCTCATCTCTGCTCAGGAGGTTCCAGGTTGTCCCAGTATCTTTCCACAGTTGATGGGGCAGCCTACACTACATAATCATATTGCTTGAAGTAAGAAAGTCACTATAGACTGATTCCTCCAAATTCACCACAAGGGAAACTGTCCAGTGGCTCTACAGAAGGAGTCTAATCTGAGTACAAACTGGAAGGACCAAAGAAGACATGTCATGGCAATGGCTGAGACATCTGCTGGTGTGTTCCTATTCATCCCTAACCAAGATTACAATGTCTTGAAAAATAAACCCAGCTGGATGGTAGTGGCACATGTCTTTAATTACATCATTCACAAGGCAGAGTCAGGCAGATCTCTGTGAGTTCAAGGTCAACCTGGTCTGCAGAGGGAGTTCCATAACAGCCAGTGTTGTTACACAGAGAAACCCTATCTCAATAAATAAATAAACAAACAAACCTGAAGCTGATTTCATATTTACTTATATAAAGACTCAAATAGGACATCTTTAGGGGAAAATATGAAGTTTCCCTGGTTCCTGAGAGCCTTAGAAAACTGCAGGCTTCTGGTGAACTCTGTAAGGTCTCTTATTTTATTATCTTAGTATAGTTTTTTTTTCTTTTAAACTTTTCTAAAATACAGTAACAGTCAATGAAAACAAATGATTAGGAATCAGCTTTCCATGTGACTCTTACTCCAGGGGGAGAGAGAAATAAAACAGGTGATTTCTTCTCTCTTTCTTTCTAGACAGGCTAAATGCCAACTCTGAGTACACTAATAATTGTCCTCAATTATCTTAATACTACATCTGCTGGGGAAGACTGGAATCCCAAAACATGAGATCAAGGCTTATTAAAGACTGTGTGGCTTTCAGTAGAAACACACAAGATCAATACTAGCTATGATCTCACTCTCAGTGCCTTCCATTCCTATGTGACTCCCAAAATTGATGCAATATCCTACAGTGCTTTGAGCACTTGCCAGAGTTAGAACCACATACCCAAGCAACTGAAAACAGTTTGGGGAACCTCTAAAGTACTCTGTAATTCAGACTCTGCCTATGAAATGTGCCAATGGCTGCAGTGGCCCAAATACTGACCTTTTCAAGTGCATTGAGATTCCTCTCCCATGTCTTAACCAATCTAGTGGGGTCCTGGTCTAACCTTGCTGAACTCAGCTAATAAAGTAACAAATGTATTTTGAATGTGCATCAGGCTATGTGACTTGACTACACTGAATAAAGTCAAGGAGACATCTTTCCCTGTCTCTAAGAGCTGATAATGCAGTGAGGAGAATGGGTACAAGATCATCTGTCCAAACATACAACGGAAATTGATCAGCTCTGTGGTGAGAGGAGGAAGTCCTGAGTATTTTGACAGAGGCATGGCCTGTGGAGGACTCCTGAGGCCTTGCATTTATTAGACAATTGGCAAAGCCATTAACCACAAGGACCAAGCTCAAGACGGGTGGCACAGCTCTCCTCCAGGATCCATATATATGAATGTTTATGGACTGTTGGTCAGTGTGTGCAGACTATTGACTGGGACTTCTTCCTCCAGAGATGTACAGCGAGAGACTGCTTGCCTACAGAGATGGCACTAGATAAGTCCTCCCCATGAAGTACCTAACAAACAAGCTGAGGTTCCATATTGGGGCAGAAAAGAACAGCCAACAGCTTCACTCTCTGTGTATCTGTGCAACTTTTGCTTATTTGCTCACTGCTCCTAACCATGGGCCCTGGACCCAAGCCACACAGGACATGGCAGAGGTCCATGAGAAAACTGCAGACTGAATCCTCTTAAAGAACAGTCTTATCCACACTTAGAACCAATGCTCAATCCAGGGTCTCTACAAAGCTAGGTGAGTCCTTTCTACTGTGTGTCCCATGTGTTACTGTCAAAAATTCATTCCAATACACTAGAGAAACCCAGGTTTCTACAATGAAAGTACTTTAGGAGGATTACAGTTTCATCTATTTATTATTATTGTAAGTATATTATGAAGTGTGTATGTGTGTTTGTCTACACACTGATGTGTACATGCCAGAGTGCATATGGAGGTTGGGGGGGTCAACTGTTGGCAGTTCATTCTCTCTTCCATCACAGGATTGGGGGATTAAACTCAGATCATAAGACTTGCATGCCAAAGGTTTTCACCCACTACACCAACTCTTTAGTCTAATCTTATTTTTAAGAACAACTGTTATTGTTATTATTATTATTATAACTCTGTCCTGTGGTAGATAAAACAGTAGCCTCTCCAAAAATTCCAAAGATAACATACTAATTCCCAGCACCTATGAATATGTCATTCAGCATGGCTATCAGGACTTAGTGGGTGTCAGGAAGGGCCTCCCTCTGAGCAGACAGAGCTCATTTTCTTAAGAGCAAAGCAATCATCATCAACACTCTGGTTCTGCTTTTTGATAGGTCATTCTTAGACAATCCATTTTATCTATGGAAAATGCATTTTTCATCTATAAAATATAGTTAGTAATACTGGCATAGATACTGTCTATACTGTGTACAGCCACCCCTGATAATCAGTGGCCTGCCAGGGACCATATTCAGTATGAAGGAGGTCTCTTAGGAACACTGGGGCTTTCTTGCATCATATATTGTGTTTATTAATAATGCATATGTCTGGAATGTTTAAACAGTATTTTTTAAAAGCCTGAAAAGAAGTATGACATCAAGTTCTTCGCACCCACAATGCACTTAAAAGGGAGAAGCCAGGCCGCTGCTTTCAAAGTCTTACTGAAAATAAACAGCCCCTTTGGAACTGAAGGCTTGGGGACAGGAGGCATCTGTGAGCAGGAGCCAGCTTCAGGGCTTGCTTTCTGAAAGCAACATTGATGGGTAATAAATCCATGAGTACAGTGTGATGTCACAGGCTCTTAAGTGCAGATGATGCTTAAACAACCTACAAGTGAATGTAGGTACATGTTCATGTGTGCATGCAAATGTGTATGGAGGCTAGAGACTGATATCAGTTATCTCCTTTAATCTCTCTCTCTCTCTCTCTCTCTCTATATATATATATATATATATATATATATATACATATATATATATATCTCCCTGTGTGTGTGTTTATGTGTGTTATGAGTATTGTGAATATAGTGTCTATTTCTTAGTGTGCACATGTACATATGGGCCTGCATTCATGAATACATGGAGGCCACAGATTGACATCAAGTGTCTTTCTTCATTTGTTCTCTATCTTTATTTGGAGTGGAGGATAAGGTCTCTCAGTAAACCTGAACCCATTAATTTGGCTAGACAGGCAAGCCAATGGACTTTGAGCATCATCTGTCTCCACTCAGCCAAGCACTAGGAATATAGGCACAGACCATGCTGTCTGACTTTTCCTTGGCTTCTGGAGATCTGAACTCAGATCTTCCCCAGGCCTGTGAAGCACTTTTCTGACTGATCCATGTTCCTACCCCCACCTTTAAAAGTATATTTATATAGTTATATTTTATGTGTTTTGATGCTTTGTCTGCATGTATGTCTGTGTACATGCACAGAGGCCAGAAGAGGTTGTCAGATACTCTCAAACTAGAATGATAGATGGTTGTGAGCTGTCCTGTGAGTGATGAGAATCAAACTCAAGTCCTTGGAAGACCAGCCAATTCTCTTAACCTTTGAGCCATCTCTCCAATCCCACCCCAATCTTTTTTGAAACAAGATCTCTCTGTGATCATGGATCTCACTGATTCAGCTAGACTGGCAAACCAACCTCATGGATGATCCTGTTTTGATTTCCTGGCTGGAAAACCTCATGAATGGTCCTGTTTCTGCCTTCCAGTATGGAATTGCAGACACATACTACCATTTTTTTACATGAAATGAAAGTAAGATCCCATATGTACAGGGTAAGTACTTGACCACTGATCCATTGCCTCAAGCCCTTAAGGTGATGTTTTTCCCTGCCATGTCAACTCCAAAGACACTTAGAGATCTGCATAACATTGGCTGGCAACCTTCTGATGTCAGAATTAAGTTCATTCTTTTCAAGATAGTCACATCCAAAGTTAGAGTTCCAGTGACCTCACAAGCATGTCTCTTCCTGTTTTCCCCTGCATCTCTTCCTAACAGTATATATAGAGAACAGGAAAGACAGGAAGAGAGGCAGACAGGAAGCAAAAACAAATGGTGAGGGGGCTGTAACTCAGAGACAGAAATATGCACAGAGGCAGGAAAAAAAGAAAAAAAAAAAAACCTTTGCTGGGTTTCTTGGGGAAGGCCTTGCCTTTAAATATCTGTCTAGCCAGCACACACCAACTCTTCTTCTGCATCCCAGGGAAGTGCCTACAACAAACACGGCCCCGGACCCATTAGGATCCTCCACAGCACAGTAGAATGAGAACAGTGTTTTCTGCCATAAAGGAAGACTATGGGCAACTGAGAACTTCCCCAACCTCACTGGCTCATCAGCGTCAGGCTTGTAACCCAGGTTCACAAGGTCCTGCACCCAAGGCCATACTCAAACAGACAGTAACTGTGCATCGATGAAATACCCAGTGGGAAAACCTGAGTTCATAATGCACAGGAAATGCAGCATTTCACTTGTTGTGGGTCCTAAACAAGCCTCCTTATGCTTTGGAGTTGGGTATGGCACCATTTACAGCAGAAAAGTCCTGTGTAAAAGCTTCCATGAAGAATTCAAACAAGATGTGCTCATGGTAACCAAACCCTGTGGAGTTCCTGCCCAGTAGCCAAGCAGAGCTCTGTCTTAGAACCTTCTGGGCTCTTTCCCCAAAATTTCATTTCAGAAAACTTTCATGTTATTTCATGTTATATAAACTATTATAAAACTGTAAATAAACTAGCCATTGGTCCACAAAAGCACAATTTTGTCTCAAGTGACAAGCAGTCTCCTAGCTGTGGCTACTGACAACCTTGAACTTTTCTTTCTTCAGCAGTATCACAGAGTGGTGTACTCTT
Source organism: Sigmodon hispidus (assembly GCA_004025045.1). NCBI lineage: Eukaryota > Metazoa > Chordata > Mammalia > Rodentia > Cricetidae > Sigmodon > Sigmodon hispidus. Next base: position 38,110 of record PVIH01006555.1, read on the forward strand.
GCAATGACTCTTTGAACCTTGCCCAGGATATTAATCAGCCCTTTACCCAGGTTCCAAGTTGCATATTTGTTTCTTTTTAACCAATGCTGTTACTACATTGACAGAGCCATTATTTAGGTGCCTAATGCTAAGTCATAAGGCCTCTGTCGTTCACCTTACCACACACAGGCATTGTATTGTCCCGGACCATCATGGGGGTAAATGCAGAACAATGAGATTGGAGGGGAAGTGTCCACATGAATTTATCACTGTACATTGTTATTAACTGTTCTAGTTTATATTGAGTTATTGAAGTTAATTTCTCACTTGCCTAATTTATAGATTAAACTTTTTTATGTGCATTGGTGTTTTGCCATTGTATATGTCTGTGTCAGGGTGTTAGGTCTCCTGGAACTGGAGTTACAGACAGTTGTGAGCTGCCATGTGGGTGCTGGGAATTGAACCTGGATCCTTGGAAGAGCAGCCAGTGCTGTCAGCCTGAGTCATATCTCCAGCCCCATAGACTAAACTTAATCATAATGCATGTATAGAAAAATACAGTGTACATAGCAGGGTTGAGTACTGTCCTCTGTTGAAAGCATAAGTCGGGACAAGTGAAGGATTTACTTCAATGGGACAAGAAAGAACCCACAGGAGGGAAGTGTTCATTTGTTTGAGATGATAAGAAAGGTGGGTGGGAGAACAGGAAGATGGCTTAGTTGGCACAGTATTTTTTGGTAAACATGAGAACCTGCATTCAGATCCGCAGCACCTACATTAAAAGCAAACAGCACCAGGTGAATAGTAACACTCTTGTAATGCTAGAGCTGAGGAAGCAGGGAGAAGACAGTCCCAGGGGATTACTAGTCAGCCTACCTGGCCAAACTAGTGAGCTTCAGGTTCAGTGAGAGACTGTCTCCAAGGATAGGAAGAGAGGAAGTGAGGGAGACACCCAACATTGATCTGTGCTCTCCACAAGTACGTGTATGTCTCAGGATATATACACTCACATCATACACACACACACACCCATACACCACAGATACACACACACATCACATACATCATATAGACACACACACCACATATACCACACAAACACTTACACACATACCACACATACTACACCCACACACACCTATACAACACACCCACATACAATCTACACACACACATTATACATACACAAACTACTCCACAGAGAAACACACACACACACACACACACACACACACACACACACATGCAATAGTTCAGAGGGAAAGAAACATATTTTAGTCCATTGGCCTCAATTTTCCCAGGAGATGAGTTAAGAGCTAGATGAAGGCACCTGGAAAGGGGTAGAATGTGTTTGGCACCTGACATCACCCAGAACTGTCTAAAGGATTACCGAGTATGGGTGGCCACTGTACTGAACAAAATACCACAGTCTTGGTGCCAGTGGCATTAGGTTTCTTGTTTCAGTAGCCTGAGAACATCAGCACTTAAACCCAGCCATCTGTGGCTGCTCTGTCTGTCTAGTGTTCTATGACTATAGAATGCCATGCAGACCTTTCCTCTGCCTGGCTATAAGTGACCCAAATCACTTTTGCCCTTCTACCAAATTGAACTCCTTGTGGCTGCCAACTACATCACATGGTTTCCTCTGCTTCCCATGTGGATGTTGCTTCCCTCAAGCAGCCTTCATAGATTACCTTCAGCAAAACAGTTCATTCAGCATCTCTTGCTGCCAGCCTGTCTGTGTCCTGCATATCTAACATCATACTGCTATAGTTGGGTTTTGTTGTTTTTTACTCTTTCAGGGCCTGTCACCCAGCTCCCAAATAAATACTCAGATACTTATTCTTATTTATGAATGTCTGGTCTTAGCTTGGCTTGTTTCTAGCCAGATTTTCTTAACTTAAATTATTCCATTTCTCTTTAACTACCTCTTGACTCTGGACTTTTTTACCTTTCTTTATTCTACATATCTTTCCTTCCTACTTACTCCATGGCTGGCTGGGTGGCTGGGTGGCTGGGTGGCTGGGTGGCTGGTCCCTGGCATCCTCCTCTCCTTCTCAGCTTCCTTTTCCTCTTCTCTCTCTTCCCTAAATTTCTCCTATTTATTCTCTCTAACTGCCAGCCCTGCCTATTTCTCTCTCCTGTCTTGCTATTGGCCATTCAGCTCTTTAAAGTAACACAGCTTTTACAGAGTTAAACAAATGCAACATAAAAGAATGCAACACATCTTTACATCATTAAGCAAATATTCCTCAGCATAAATAAATGTAACACATCTAAAATTAATATTCCATAACATACTGCTATGACTTGAATATGAATGAAAAACACCCATAGGCTCCTGTTTTCAGTGCTCCCTGAAATAGCTCTACTTGGGTTAGGGCTGTACAGCTTTTAGAGAGTGGGGTTTATGTGGTGGAGGTAGGCTTTTGAAGACTATAAAGAGCATCCCTAGACCCCACCTACGCATCCCCTTCCCTGCTTACAAGTTCCCAAGATGTCTAACCACAAGGAAGCTGTTCCACCATGTCTTCCTCCAGAGGACGGACCAAAATATCTTTACAACTCTAAGCCAAAAATAAATCTGTCACTAGGGAGATAACTCAGTAGGAGAGTTACTACCTGGCAAGCTTGGAGTCCTGGGTTCACTCTCCAGTGCCCTCAAGGGTAAGAGAAGTGAAGGCTACACCCAAATAAACCTCTCTTCTTTTAAGTTGTTTCTATCAGCCTTTTGGTCATAGTGACCCCAAGGCAAATAATGCACTCATGTGTTTCTAAAATCACATGAAATTTCATCAGTTCTGAGATACATGTTCTTTCATATCTTAAACTTAGTGAAATTAGTATGTAATTCACAACCAATGATACATTGGTAGAATTTAAGTTTTTCATGGAGAAAAAAAAAAAAAAAGGAGGAAAGAGAGATACCCCTGAATAAGACTTTGCTTGGCGATGTTTGATTTGATTTTTTTTCAGTCTATGATGCATATATAATATACTGCATATTTTCCAAACTTTGGCTTAGACTGAGAAGGGCATCAACCCTTAGAGAATGCACCAAGCTCTCCTCAACGTTGCACCACATCTGGATTCTCAAGTGGATGGACAAGATGATGCTCCTGGCCACAACTCGAGAGCCAGCAGGTCCCAAAAGAGTTGTGACCTTAAGACAATGTCCCAGTTTGCTTTCTATTCCTGTGATAAACACAATGGCCAAAAGCAACTTGAGAAGGAAAGGGTTAATTTCAACTTACAGCTTATAGCCCTTCCTGAGGAGGAGCTTGAGGCAAAACCTGAAGCAGAGTCCGTGGAGGAACCATGGTTACTAACTTGCTCCCTATAGCTCTTCAGTTACCTCTCTTATGCACCCCAGGACCAGCTGCCCAAGAATGGCACTGCCCAGTGACTTGTGGACTCTCCCTCTCTCACATCAATCATTATTTCAGAAAATGTGCCCACAGACTTGCCCACTGTTGATCTATCTGACAGAGGCATTTTCTCAGATGATGCTCTCTCTTCTCTGATGACCCCAGCTTGTGTCCTCTCTAAAATCGAACGAGCACAGCTAGGCTAGTTATTGGCAAGGCCAGGACTAGACCCCCAAATCCAAGACCCCAGCCTACCACAGCTCTCTTCCCAGTTCTGTGCCATAGATATCAGCTGGCTAACCCAGCAGGAGTCCCTGTTGCTATTAGCAAGCCTATCAACATTTGGAATCATCTGCCCTCAGCCCACTTTAAAAAGATTGAGGTTCTCTGAACTCTGTGAGGAACTGGATTTATGCAGAAACAATTGTGATTCACAAATGTGAAGGAACTTTAAATAAACGTAGATGATGCCATCATAATATATGCAGCTGGAGACGTAAAGTGAACTGAAGGTTATAAGCTTGGAGGAGGAGGCAGGGGCAGCTGACTTCCACAGGTAGAAATGACTTATGTGACATACAGGTCCTGACCTCCTCATCCCGCACTCCACCCCCCCCCACACACACACACACTAACCCTGGTCCAGGTTTAGTTCTGCAGTCAGGCAGATCCCAAGTGGTTGGTTCTCATGCTCTCTGTCCCACATGCCAGTCCCTGTCTCTTTTTGCCCCCTTCCTCCGCCCTTAGCACCTTGACCACACCCTGCTTGCTGCTTGGACCCCTGTGGTCCCATCCACTTCAACTACTGCTGGCCAAGGGAAGGCAGGACAGGCTCACCTTCAGGTGGATGGGGAAGGGCCGCTCCTGCTGGAGAGGCCCAAGCAGAGTCTGCTCTACGTTGACCAGCTCCGAGGTCGAGTCCACCACGCGGGCCAGCGCGCTGCGCATCGCCATCCGCGCCAGGGTGCAGGGCCCGCGGTCCCGGGGGAAAGGCAGGAGCTCGGCGCCCCCCTCTGCTCCCCGCAGCCCGCCTGCTTCGGGGGAGCTGCGCACTCCCACGACCCCACGTCCCAGCCCCCGCCGGGTCCGCATCTGGCCTGAGCGACGAGTTTGGGCGACGGGCACGTGGCCTGGGCCGCGCGGGCTTCCAGGGGAGCTAGGACCGTCACCCCAGCCCCACTCCTGTTGTAGCAGCTGCAGGGTCTGCAGAGCCACCATTTGATGACTGATGGAAGCCACTAAGGGCGCAGGGCTGGCCATGGCCGGCTGGCAGCTGGGTGCTGGCGAGCAGGTGGAGCATAGAAGAGAGCTTGGAGGCGTTCGGGGTCGCAGGGTCACATTTTTCTAACTCCCCGCTCTCCCCCGGCCTCCTCCACGTCCCTCAGCATGTGTGGCCCGCCACGCCCCCGGCCCGCAGGTGGTGACTCCAGCTTGCCCTTACATTCAGTTCCAGGCGAAATGGGATCAAAATGACCCAAAGCTTCCCGAAGCCTGCTCCCTGAGCTCTTGAACATCAGCCAGATGCTGAGCTCTGGTTCTTCCGCCTCTTGGGGCTTTGGTGGGGAAACGCTGCTTTATGCGGATGTATCTATCCCCAGATACCCCGCCCCCTCCGTCCCTGAAGGATGCCAGCCAAGGACCACTTAAAGCAGTGGAAACCCCAGGTCTGGGGTATCATCACCCGGAGCCAAAGTGCCCAAAGATCCTGCCAAACTCACAAAGGACACTGGTGGATTCTTTCTTGGGGGCATTTTCAAGAAACTCCTTGAACTAGCCTTCAGGCCTTGCAGACCCTCAAACAAAATATGTGGACAACGTATCTTAAGTTCAGCCCTTATTGCTCGGTTCTCGGCAGGTACTGACATCCAGATGCAGAATAGTATGAAGGAAAAGTTGGCATGGCTTGCTCCTGAAGCCCAAACCTGGAACTACCCAAATGAGGAGCTTGACAGTTTTGTATGAAAGGATCCAGGGAGCAAGGTCAAAGGTGAATCCTCTTACGGAGCATGAACCTCAGGACAGCTGTACAAATACTCAGTTTTAATTACACCAAAAATGGCTGTCTCCTCTAAGTAATGCGAAAAGACTAGTAATTTTAATCTTTTTGGTTTGGCAGTCACCAGTGGTTTTGTTTTGGAGTGTGTGTGTGTGTGTGTGTGTGTGTGTGTGTGTATGCGCGCGTGCGTGCGTGTGTTTGGTTGTTATCATATTTGGAGGGGATAGTGACTATCTCAAAGAGCATCTTTTTATCTGCTTTCTCCTTGTAAGGAGGATCCAATAATCCAGCACAGCAGAGGCCAGGGCACCAAGCTAAGAACCATAAGCAAACTAGGGGCCCAGGCAGATTGAGGGTGTGTCCTGAGCAGTTCTGGAAGCTGTCTGAATGGAAAAGCCATTGTGATGGTGCTGTCCCTATAAACGAGTAAGCAGTGAGAGATATGGGGCTTTATAAGATTCCAATGGCTTTGGGTAATTGACAGGGAATCCCCCCACCCCACCCCATCCCAGCAAAGATTCTTGGGAGTCTCAGTGCTTCCTTCCCTTTTGAACACCAATCTGAATAAATAAAAAAGGGTTTTGATGTTGTTGTTTTATTTTGTTTTTTAGCAAAAACAAGTGTGTTCACATTAATTATACCTAGGTAAAAATGCTAGTCTGTGGCAACCACAGAGGAAATTAACTTTAAAGAGAAGCAGTTTAATACTGATTAGTTTTTCTTGCCATAAAGTTACCTAAGTTCATAAGCAGAAATACAGGCATTCTTCCAAATTATGTGTTTATTTTTTTTTTTTTAATCTTCGGATGTTGAAGCACATTCATCAAAGATGAGGCAGGAATAGCACAAGCCACACCCTGTTTACTCAGAACATGTCAGGTCTCCAGGATTTCATGAAATAACCCCTCTGCTTTCCGAAGGCTGAGAAACTCTCCTGACAGATGGCATGCCAGTCAACAGGACAGGACTCACTAGACAGAGCAAGACCTGAGCCCTCCTCTCCTACATAACCACATTGCTTCTGAGAGCCAAGAGACAACTGACCTACAGGAAGTACATGAGGCTGAGGACCAGAAAAACCACAGGTATGAGGGGTGATACCTGAAAACTGGCCTGCTGGCTCTTCCAGCAAAGCTTGTCATTTATCCGGCCATGAGTCACGTTTGTGTTTGATGTGATCTCAAACTGGATTATGGCCCAAAGCCATAATGGAAAACCCTAAAGAAAAGGCTTCATGGGATGTTGACATGAATTAATAATGTTTGACTGTCCTTGAGCTAAAGCATCTGCAGAAGTTGACTTTGCTGGGCCATCAGACCAAGTGCACACCCATACCCATTGTATACCTAGTCTGAAACAGTGGAGGAGGTGTTCATTCAAAAGCACGAAACGTTGCACATCTAGTATGTTTTAGTATCTATTTGAGCATTTTATGGAATCTATATTCTCATTGCTCAGTGATACTCTTCATCTCCCATATAAGCACATGGGCTCAATAAGGCAAACTGGTCCAAGCTGTAGAAGAAAGAGATTAGGGTCATCCAGGCTGTAGTCAATCACATACCATCTTCTCATGGTAAGTGGTCAGGAATCATTTAGAATGCTTTCAGTTGCTTTAGAATGCACTGTAAAAGATAAAACATTGGAACATCAGAGTATAAGCCAGGAGATCACACAAGCAGCAATGAATACTTCCTTTTTCAATAAGAAAGTATAACACAAAAGAATTTGATAGACAACAAGAATTTATTGTGCCACATAATAAGAAGTCTGAAGGCTGTTCTCCTATTGCTCAATACTGGCGTTCTGAGATGCCATGAAAGCATTTGGCCCTTTCCATCCTTCTGAGAGTTGATCCTCAGCACATCAACTTTGTCTTTCGTGCTTGGTCCTTGGGTTACTTCCCCCTCTAGTCACTAACTAATGAGAATGGCTGATGGCCTTGCCTCTTTACAATATCTCCAAGCCAAGATGTTATATTTCTTCTTTAGTAACCCTTCTCAAGTGCAGGGAGATGCTTCATAAAAAGCTGCAGCTCTCTTTCCTCTATATCTTAGCCAAAACTGTAGAACATAGTTGTGTCAAGGCAGTAAGTTGAGAGGAAAGGGGCCAAGATAAGAATGAATCAAAATTCAGTCCTGAAGCATATGCTTGTAAGGTGGATGGAGAATACTCATTAGGAATCAGGGTTTTGTTACCAAGCAACAGCATCCAAATACCGGGAAGCTTTTGCAGTGTCCCTGGGGAAAGGACAAATTTGATCTCCAAGGTCTCTCCTATTTCCAGATACACAGGAAGCAAAGTATCATGAGACTCACCCTTCCACTACACTGGCTGACTATGATGTTCCTTGTACAAGAGAAACTGAGGAGATATGTGTTGTGGAGCCTCTGCAGTTATCCTGTGAGTTTGAGGGGAGAACCTTCTCAACACCAAAGAGAAAAGCCAGAACATCTGGAGACAAAATCAGGAGTCCTTTATGTAGAAGCACTATTTGCACCCTGAACAGAGATGTTCCTGAGGACAGCCCCATCCCTGAGCTGTTGGGTTACAGAAGACAATAAAGTACCTATTTTTGCTGTTTGACCCATCTTGGGTTTAATTTATTAGAACAGAAGGAATCATAATGCAAACAAACAACATATCCCTAAAAAGCAGCAGGTCAGTTTCACTGACCTTGTGAACCAGCACCCCTTTAAGTAACACTACTGAGTCCATCTAATCAACCTTTTCCACAATACGCTTGCCATCTCTTAACCTTTGCAGGTTAAAGCTCTTGGAGAAACTCCCCATCTTTCCTATAGACCATAAGAATCTTTTAACTGATTATCAAAATCATTGAGACTCTTATGGATGAGAGATAAGAATAAAAAGGAGCTAAAAATTAAAAAAAAAAACCATGATGAAATAATGCTATACCTGTCAGTGGACAAGGAAGAGTATTACTACATGGACAAGAGTTCCAGCATTTCTTCTACTTCAAGGATTCACAGACTCATAACCCACTTGAGCCAAAGATGCCAGGGCTCATGCAGGATGCAGGATGTTTGAGAGGCTGGACTAAGAAAAGAAAGAAAGTAACAGGTGTTCAGAGTTTCCCGCAAAAGACCCAGCAGAGCCCAGATATGCCAGACATGTTTGATCCCTACTTACAGTCTTTGACACTTTTCTCAAAAAGAGATCCAAGAAAATTCCAGAAATTGAGCCAACAACCATTAACCTTCAATGCACCCTAGAAAAGTTCTCAGAATAAAACATGTTTAAAGAGGCCAAAGCATTCCGGTTGAATAAAAACCACAGAAGAGGACCGATAGGAGAAGTAGATGCTAAAGAGACACACCAAGATATGAAAAGGTATGGTGAAGGATGACCAATCAAACAAGGAGAAGATGTAGACAGAAGACAAAGCAAAAAAGATCAAGATCCTTTGTAAATATGTCTCTGTAGTGTTTGAAGACTTCAAGTCGTAAAAGTGCACAAGAAGTTCTAACTTCAGCATAAACATTTCATTGTCAGTAAAGAAAAGGTGGGGGAATGCAATCCAGCCATGAATCTGCTAAATTGCCAAGAACAATGTACTTTCAGAACATCATGTATACACGGCCTTCTCAGATCCTATTAGGTTAATGACTTGGTGAATCTGAGTAAAGAAAAAGGCAAGAATGGGTACATAGTGCATCATGATATGAAGTGTCTCCCAAAAGGCTCATGTGTCAAAGGCGTGGCCCTCAGCAGGTGGAGCCAATCATTGAGCGGGCTTCAGATTGATAGGGCTCTGACCTCATCAGAGATTCATTGACCAGTTCATAATGATGTACTGAAAGGTGGAGGATACTGTTGAAGATGAAAATGAAGTCACTGAGGACATATCCTAGGGGGCAATAGTGAGTATCTGATCCCTGTCTCTGCCTTAACCCCCTATACACACACACACACACACACACACACACACACACACACACACACTGACTGAGGCAAGCAGCTTTGCTCTACCATTTGCACTGTGATGTCTGACCTCATCACAGGCCCCAGATATGTCTATGTACTTTATCATAACAAAACAGAGAGGGAAAAGAAAATTTGGAAATGACAGGTACCACATGAGCCTCCTGATAAAACTGGACATGACTTTCTCTGTAATGCTTTGCTTTTTCAACACAAAATGAAATTCTTTCCAGATGTAGACATTACTTTACTTGGTTCACTTTGTTTAATTAATCAAATTCTAGATTAATGGAGGAAAGGTATTTCTATGTAGCCCAGGATGTTCTTAAACATATGCTTTTGTCTCAACCTCGGAGTGCTTGGATTGTAGGCATGTGCCAACACACTCTGTGTATTTTAACAGTTTATCCTACACACATTTTTTGTTGTTGAAAGGGACAAAAAGCAAGTTTTAGGAATACTTTTTGAATGCAACTTTTTGAATTGTTGCAACTTTGCAAGTGAGGGAGTTTTTAAAGAATAAGAGTTTGCATACCATCTCCAGGTTACTTCAACAGAGCAGGCTAGTCAGTGTCACCCCTAGAGAACATCTTTTTTCCTTAGAAAGAAAAATAAAGGACTACTGTATATCCTAAATTATTCTGATTATCTCTATAGATATGGTTTATGTGTTGAAATGGAGAAATTTTGAAGACAAAATGGGCAAAGGATCTGTCATAGTGGCACATGCTACAACCACAGAAACCTGAAAGTAGAAGCAAGGTTGAGGGAGTACAGCCAGCCTAGGTGATATGTCTATATCCTACCTCAAAAAGGAATGGGATGAGGGTTGACTTTGTCAACCAGATTCTAGGGTCTCTAACCTTAGTGCAAATAAAATGTCACCACCTTGTGAGTCTAGGATCACAATGTAGTTCATATTCTAGTAATGTCCATTTGAGTACAAGAGAAAGGACTAGACTGGGCAAATAATGACTCATCTCTTTAATCCCAGCACTCAGGAGCCAGAGGCAGGTGGGTCTCTGAGTTTGAGATCAACCTGATTTACAATAACAAGTTCTATACCAGTCAGGGCTACATAGGAAAACACTATTTATTAAAAGAGGAGGAAGAAGAAAAATGAAAGAAAACACTGGACTTATGTTGACATATGATTGTGTGTGTGTGTGTGTGTGTGTGTGTGTGTGTGTGTGCACATTATTCATACTCTTCATCCCTAATGGATTTTCTTCAAACTTCATGGTTGAACAGACCCTGGGGTTGGTTCTATTGATTCTGTGTACTCCTTCTCTATGTCTCCAAGGCTCCTATTCCTGTTACTATGATGAATAAGAAGGGATAGGTTGGAACTCATAGCTCTTTAGTTTAGCTTATGCTGTACTCTACAGACAGAAATCCATGAAGTCAAAAGCTCATACTGGAAGATTCCATAGACTCTCCCTACTTAAGCCTGAAGGGGATGAGTGCAGGGCTGGGCTGGACAACAGGCAAAGCCTTCCCACCTCCCTCTCTACACCCAGAAAACAAGGAAAGTCATCAGATCTATTTATGTTATTTGTTTAGTCATTTTAATCATATTTGTAACAAAGTATTGTTGAGAATGGTCTGAGAAGTTGAAAGAAGGTAAAAAAAAATACTAAAATTAGAAATTTGTTAAATATCTCTGAAGTTAACCTTTTCTCCCCCCTTGACAGAAAAAAATCTCACATTATTTAACTTATATTGCTATACATCTTACCATAAAGAACATGCCTCTTTAAAAAAAAAAAGTTTCCATGTTGTTGACCACTTGGAAACAAAGTCTTAAAAAGCTAATTTGACCCCATAGTTTAAATTATCTATGGAAATGATCAAATATAGTTAGGATGGGCAGGGGGAATGGCTCTACCATAATCAAGGGGTGCTGGACTCTTGGTGTCTGTGGATGTCCTAGAGACTTCGGTTGCATCTATGAGGGCATTTTCAGGGACAACTAACTAAGGGAGCAAGAACCCCCTACATGTTGGCTGGGGGCCCAGGTAGAATAAAAGAGGGGGATAAGTGCAGATGCTCATTGGCTACCTCCACATCCCTGGAATCCCGGTTGCCAAGTTACGTACAAAGTACTCTTGACCGAGAACCACCCCATTGATTTCTTTTAGACACACATCTCTCATAGTTGTCTTGATTCATGGCCCCAAGGCCACTCCTCTCAATACTCTAAGGTTCACTTTCAACGTGAATTTTGGAGAGCCAAACCACTCAAAACTCAACAGCTATCACTGGGGTTAAAAATAAAACTGAAAGTATCCTCACATTTCATGGGAGAATAAATAACAGATGGATTAGGAGCTAAATGTAAACTGTCGAGACTGTGTAGAAGAAAACAGGAACGACTACATTTGTAGGCATCAGGTAGGAAAGCAATTCTGGTGACAACAGGACACTACACCTAGGAAACTGGATAGGTTTTATTATGTACAATATTGAACTATGCAATGAGGAATGACAATGTAAGTAACGTGAAAAAGATGTTGAGGTAGAAGGACAGGGATTATATGTCACATCTGTGAGAGTGCCGAGGGAGCCCAGAAAACCTTGATAGGGCCTGGAGAGATGGGTCAGCAGTAAGGGACATGGTACTCTTGCAGAGGGACCCCAGTTAAGATCCCAGCATACAAGTCGAGCAGCTCAGAAACCCCCTGAAACCCCATCTTAGGGATCTAATGTTCTCTTCTGGCCTCCATCTTCACTCTCACACATGTGACATGCAATCCCTCTCCTATGCACCCCCCCAGCAGAAATGAAAAATAAAAATAATCTTCACAAAAGTAGCACCTTGGAAAATAAAAAATGCATATCAAAACCATAAATATAAAAGCAACCACAGTTTTTTAAGGACAAAGATTTTGATTGAATGCAGCAAAAAAAAGAAAAATATAGAAAAAGAATTAAAATGTTCAGAGAAAAAACATGAAAAGATGCTTAACCTCACTGATAATGAGGGAAACAACATACATGGAGTCTACTTGTAGTATGATCCGCTCACTACCCAATCATCGCTGGTTAATGTGACATCAATGGAGGGCAATGGCTGCTGTCACATGCCATGGGAAAGACATAGCGAGGATTAATTTTGTCAGGAGAAATTCTGACCCATGAACACAGTTGTACTATACAGTATGGGATTTTTCTAAAAAAGGATGAAGGTGGAACATAAATCACTGAAACCCCTGTCGGTAAAGAAGTAGGTAGGAGCATAAATCATGGGACACACAGAAACTTGTAGAGCCAGTGGCTGCTGTTGTGGGAGGAGCCACGTTGGGACTTGTAGAGTCAATGGCTGCTGTTGTGGGAGGAGCCACATTAGGACTTGTGGAGCCAATGGCTGCTGTTGTGGGAGGAGCCACGTTGGGAATGGCTGCTGTTGTGGGAGGAGCCACGTTGGGAGTGGCTGCTGTTGTGGGAGGAGCCACGTTGGGAGTGGCTGCTGTTGTGGGAGGAGCCACGTTGGGAGTGGCTGCTGTTGTGGGAGGAGCCACGTTGGGAGTGGCTGCTGTTGTGGGAGGAGTCACGTTGGGGCACAGCTGGCCTGAGTACTGATGCCAACAGGGTTTTCTCTAGGCCTGGCTGTCACACAAGCAGCAACCTGGAAGATTCTTCCCTCATGAATCCAGTTCTCGTGTTGTTTCAGTGATTAACTAGTAAAATGAGTGGAACTCTAATGACCGATGATGGCAGTAAATGCTGGAAGAAGTGCAGAGCTTGGAGAGCCTTTTGTGTACTTTCTGTGTTCAGTTGTAAGACAAGGTCAACTAGGCAGGGACCTCACTTATCATGTGAAATAGGAATTCTGGGTAAGAGAGAAGTAGTGATTGGTCAGCAAGGACAGCTGCTGTTCCGCCTTCCTCTCAGTACGTGCCTTTACCTTCTTGGTTACATTTGGGCTACTACATCTCCATGCAGCCAGTCAGCACTGCATGCATAACAGTAGACATGGCCGACTTCTTTATATAAGCCATATCGCTATATTTTTTTTAAAAAAAATTATGGGGATCATCTGCCATCAAGACAACCCAACCTCTCAAATGATACCTGAGACTCCTCACACATATTATCACACTGCCACAAATGACAGGATTTTAATCATGGGAGAGACTTTAAGTTTTCAGTTATCTTTATTTTTTAATTATTTATTTTTATTTTTTGTTCATTGGTACTTTACCTGCATATATGTCTATGTGGGGATGTTGGATCACTGGAACAGGAGGGTACAGACAGTTTTGAGCTGCCATGCGGATGCTGGGACTTGAACTCGAATCCTCTGGAAGAGCAGCTAGTACTCTTAACCACCGAGCCATCCCTCCAGACCTTTATGTTTAAGTGTTTTTCCCCATATCCACCCCTGCTCCCCATCCCTTCCCTCCTCTCAGTCTTCCCTCAGCCTCCCCTGACCCCATCTCCCTGTCTCTTCTCCAGAGAGGGCAAGGAATCCCATGGTAAGTCCATTAAGTCTGGTATAGCCAGTTGAGTTAGGACCAAGCCCCACCCTGCAGTGTCAAGACTGAGTAGGTTGTTCCTCTGTAGGGTAGGGGCTCGGAGAAGCCAGTTCATGCACCAGGAATAAACTCTGGTCCACAGACTGCCCATGCCATTCAACTGTCATCTGCATTTGGAGAGTTTAGTTCCTTTTCATGGAGGTTCCTCGGCTGTCATTTCAGAGTCAGTGAACTCCTAATAGCTCGGGTCAGTTGTCACTGTGGGTCTCCTCCTCATGATCCAGACCCTTGGCGCATATACTCTCCTCCATCTTTTCAGCTGGACCAGGAGTTTGACCAGTGTTTAGCTATGGATCTCTGCACCTGCCTCCATCAGTTTCTAGATAAAAGTTCTCTTCTCTGGGGCTCTCCAGAAGCTGTGTCTCAGAAAGCAGCTGAGGTTAGGGAGATGACTGGTTTTGGGAAGTGGATTGAGGCTTATGGGGTAGAGGGTTCTATGAACATTGTAGTCAGGCTTATATGCAGAGGTTCTGCAGCTGGAACTCTTTCCAAGATTAAGCTCACATCTTTATATTTCTCTAGATAGATGGATCTGCCACTTGTCCCATTATGGCTTGTGAAGTCACCAGCCTGGCACATGAATCCTGGAATAATTCTGTGAAAGAAAGAACCCTTATGTCCAGATCTTTGCTCAGAGCCCTAAAGTTTTCAGTTGTCTTTGGAACTTTGTCTGTAAGGAACTCAAAGGAGACATAGCCCAAAGGCTCACCATCAGCTGAGATAGCAAAGAACGCAGTAGGGTTGACCATGGCTGCAGCAAGTGGCAACAGAGGACAGTGCCATCTGCAAAATGGGTCATTAGCACTTTTTAAAACACTTAGTTCACTTATTTATCTACCATTTATTAGTTCAAGGTGTGCTACAAGGTCTGCCAAGAAGATACCTTCTGTGGAGACATACAGAAATGAAATCTTTATTTTTAATGAGACACAAATTAAAATAAAATAAGCTCATTAGACATAGGTTATTCTCTGTCTATTAGCTCTTGTGGCCTAAGGAAACTGGGCATTTTCTGCAAGACAGATTTGACAACAGTGGCAACAGTTCAACACTTGGGTGTTTGTGATGTTCACCCAGAAATGAGGTGAAGGCATAATAAGGTGATTCTAGAGACACTGAAGTCATATTTCATCAACAGGACCTGTCTTGTTTACTGCTCAAGAGAATATTTGTTATCTCATCTATTATGAGATCAGGTTCCAAGAAGGAGAGAACTTAAGAAAATTCTCCATTTGATAAAGGCATTGTCTCTCAAAGCATATCTGTTTTAAGATACAGATTTAAAGCAGAGACTTTATCACTGCTTCACTGCTTTTCACCACTCCAGGGCTCCCTGCAGAAAACCAGCTCCATAGGAAAGTCCTAAAACGGTCCCTAGAGAATCAACTAGAAGATCTGCCACTAATGAGGTGATAACATAGAGTTAAAACCAACACAAAAATAGCTGATATTGTTAGCACATCTCTTGAGATAAAATAGAATCAATGGACATGAAGAACAACCAAATAATGTGCCCAAATCATTTTGAACCTAGAAGAGTAGGGAAGAACAGATGCATGAGAGCTATCTATATATAAGGAAGAAAAGCATGGTGGGGTCACATAAAGCCTGCCGTCCATATCTACCTGGAACCTCAAGGGTCCTGACCAGCAGAGGCAGGAAAAACCCAAAAAACTAATAAAATAATCAGCCACAAGATTGTGATGAAATAATTAGATAGATGCAATTCATATCCATCTTTAAGTAGGCAGCTATATCAGGCTCTCACAGGGTACTAAGCAGTAGAGAAATAATCAAGAACAGGGTAAATGCTACCTGACTAGTGTTTTACATAGAATGAGTGATCCAAAAAGGGATAAAGGACAGACATGTAATGGCACTGAGCATGCTCAAGCCTGTAGTGTAGGGAGGGAGAAACACAGAAGTAATGAATCTAGAGATGAAGACAAGGTGATGGGGAATTAACATAATAAATCCACGTAAGTTAAAAGACAGCCCATAAAAGCTTTACGTTTTTAGACATAGAAGACATCCTTGCCTATACAGAATCCCAGTATCAGAGAACAGATCATTTCTTGCCAGGCCCACCATGATGTTACATTATCATCAAGGCCATAATGGAAGTCTTCATATCCTGGGCTCCTAAACATTGATGAAAATCCTCTAATAACAACAGAATATTCAGTATTCTCCACACACTAATTCAGTACTCCATGAGGGAGATTTTATATGAGGTTTATGATGAAAAAAATCAACCAATACAATACAAATAGACAAATTATTTTGTTTTGCCAAACTTGATGACCTGAGTTTCATCCCAGGGTATCTTCTGGTGGAAACAGAATAGCTCTCTCAAGTTACCTTCTAACCTGCACTCATGCACTGTGGCATGTGTGCCCCATCTATATACAATAAACAAACAAACAAATATAATTTTAACATGAAAAAAATCATATGTTTAGTTGTTGTTGTTTTACTAGGTTAGGTTGTCAAGGGCTTATGTACCATGCAGGAGGCCTGGGCTCAATGTCCAAATCCTAAAAAACACAGAAGTATTAAAAGTAAAAGTAGACCAAAATTGAGTCAGAAAGGGAGGGTGTGTTCACCAGGACAGAGTCTCCCCATAGGAGGAGAGACAATGCCACTCCATTCTATACTTTAGTTAGCCAGTGACCTTTGAGAAGAGATATAAAGGATTCTGGGAAGCAGTCTCCTCAGGTAGAATTTGAATAGTAATGGTGAGGGCAGACAGGAGCATGCTGTTGGTGTCAGAGGAGGGGAGTGCTCACCACAAGAAAGAAAAGAGATGGCTAAAGCCAGATCACATACAAGGTGTGAGGACAATGGGGATTGTTCTTACTTCTGAGGTTGAAGGACAAAGAAAAACAGGCAGTTGAAAATATTGCACAAAACTCCCGTGTACTGCTTCTTCTACCACTTTGTTCCATCATTAGTATATATGATATATATATATATATATATATGAAATTTGCTTCCTTTATCCCTTAGTCTCTTGTTTACTTCAAACATTTTTCTAAAAAACTATTTAAAAGAAAATGCATCATGACCCTTACCTCCTAAAGACTTTTTATGTCTTCTAAGTACAGCTTCCCCCAAAGGCTCTTGACTTTGCTCCCTCTTGCACGAATTCAGATTGTGATGAAAGAGACTCAGAGCCAGATATCGGGAAAGGCTGAAATACCAGAGAGAGGAGACACCACAGTCAATTCTCACCCAGCTATCTTCCAGCTTCCTCAGCCTCACTGCTGTTGCTTCTAATTGCTGCTGTTTTCCCAAGCCTGCCTTAAATACCCTTCTCGCCCAGCTGTATCCTATCCAGGTTAGGATTAAAGGCATGAGCTACTCCATTCAGCCTTGAACTCATAGAAACACAGAAAGATCTATCTCTGGAGTTATGGGATTAAAGAAGTAGGTCACCACTCCTGGCTTTCCCTGTGCTGGGATTAAAGGTGTGTATCATTGAAGCCCAGCTGTTTGGCCTTATACTCATAGAGATCTTGATCTCCTGGAGCTATGTCTACTTATTTTTTTTTTTTTACTGTGTGTTGCTCTCTTGATATTCCAGGTTTTATTAAATATGTAACATATCATTACAGCTCCTATGTAATCAGTGATGACAAGAGACAGTAGAATCTTCAAGAGAAGCAGCTCAGTGGAAAGAAATGCGGGTCACTGGAATTGTGTCCCCTGCCAGCATCTTTTCCTTTTCCTCTCTCCTTCACAACACTCTGAGGTATACTGCTTGGGTCTATCACACATTCCTCACTGTGATCTCCTGTTGTAGAATAATCCTTTTGTACACTGTATAGATGTGTTGCTCTCATTGAATTAATAAAGAGCTAAATGGTCAATAGATAGGCAGGAGGAGGTATAGGCAGAAGAGCCAGCCAGAGAGAACTCTGGGAAGAGGAAAGACAGAGTCACCAAGAGACACAGGAAGAAGCCAGACAGATGAGAAACCAGTCAGACACACAAAATGGAAGAGGTAATAAAGACAACAGGCAGAAAGCAAAGTAATAGAAATGGATTAATTTAAGTTGTAAGAGCTAGTTAGTAACACACCTAAACTATTGGCCAAGCATTCATAAATAATAATAAGTCTCTGTGTGGTTATTTGAGAGCTAGCTGGTGAATCAGAAAGGGTTCACCCACAATGTCCCTTACCACAGACCACAAACAACAAAGTCAATCAAACATGAACTAAAAACTTTAAAGTCAGAAGTCAAAATACCGCTGTGGGATGATCTTTCTGTATACTGTGAATATGTTTGGCCAATGGCAGAGCAGAATAAGGTAAGGAGGAACATAAAACTGAGAACTGAGATGAAGGGTGGAGTTGGGGCAGATGCCAGCTAGATGCCAAAAAAAACAAGATGTCAAAGAACCAGTAAGCCACTGGCTACATAACAATGTGCAGATTAATGAATATGGGTTAATTTAAATGTAAGAGCTAGTTAGCAATAAGCCTGAGCTATCAGCCAAACATTTATAATTAATATAAGCTTCTATATGGTAATTTGAGAAGTAGCTGACAGATAGTAATAACAGGTGGGTTAGAGAAAAGCCTCTGAAAAATACCTCCTACTCTGTTTTTCTTGGGTATCTTGTCATAACCACAGCAATCTCAAGCACTAACATACTCTTATATAATCATACTATAATTTTCACATAATGATAAAATACTCCCCAACATATCTGGTTTCATTAGTTGCCCTAATAATGTGCTTCAGAGATTTCCATCCCATACTGTTCAGACCCAGAAGCCAAGTCTCTGTCATACACTGCATTTCACTGTCACATGCCTCCAGAAAGCCTCAAGCTGAAGCTGCTCTTTGGCCTTTCTTTGATTTTCATGGTATTAATAGTTTCTATGATACAGATAAGCTTTGGCTATGAGATTTCTGTCTTCTTCTATTGTATTGGTTATTTTTACCATTATAACAACTCAGATAAAAATTTCCCTCAAGATTAAAATCCTGTAATTTGTGGCAATGACATCATATATGTGATGAGTCTCAGGTATCATAAAGGGACACTTGGAGGTCATGTTGCCTTGATAGCATTATAAACATTTGATCACTCATTTAACCTAGGTTCCTGGGAATACATACCTTTTCTCCTTTATAACTAAAAAGAACTCTCTGTAAGCATATATTGTATTGCTGTTCATAAACCATAAATTCCCATTCCTTTGGGGTTTCAATAGAAAGAAGCCTCCCTGAGGTATTAATGTGATTTGAAAAAATAAACTCCATGTCTAAAAGCCTTGAAAGCAATGACTAACCAGGACTTCTACATCACGTAGGAACGTTACAAAAAAAAAAAAACATGTCCCTGAATTTCCTCTTGTATTTTCCAAATACTGTTTTACAACATACAAGTAAACCCTGAGTCCAACCATACCACAGCTCCCATTTGTACATGTGAAAACCAAGCTCCCGGCTCAGTGTGAGACTACAGTCTTCTTCACGCTGGGAGCCAGCCTGAACTCGGGAAACACAAAAGAGACTACACACAGAGCACAGAGCACACAGCAGCTGTTAAGCTTTCTCGTCACCTTCTTCTCTTCATGTTTTCAGCCACACTCTTTCTATAGGCTGCTTTTCTTCAAATGCTCTTGTTATTTTTCACAGCTGAAAAATTTCATTTCACCCCAAATCCAGCTCACTTTTGTCTCTACAGCTGAAGCAGCCTGCTCCAGAGACCTCCTTGACTTCTTACTTCACCCACACCCTCCATTGCTCCTTTACTGCAGCAGCAGGGCCTATCCCAAGGTTCATCATGCACTCCTAAAGTCATTTGGTCCCTTGTCTTTCTCACCTACTTCAAGGCTGAAGAACTCTTCTCTTCCTCCTTCTGACATGTTTGTCTGCAGTTTTCACCCATTTTTCTGCCTGGTCTTTCCTTACGGGTGTAGAAGACATGGGTGCTCACAGAAAAGTACCAGAGGAACCAGGAAAGTTAATCATGCAGTGTTGACTCCTCAATGGAGGAAATGAATACCTGTTTTACACCCAGAATGCTTGCAATAGATGTTGTTAATAACCTGGTTGACCTTTGCTATCTGTATGGCCAGGCTTTCCCAAAATTCCCCAGAATGTTTATCCAAGACTCTTTCTTCCTAGACCTTTATCTTTAGCTTCATTTCTCAGATAATTGTAGTATGAAATTTCTGACCCCTCAGGCCCAAGGTTGGGACCTGCAGACCCATAGTCCCAGAGAAACATACAGAGGCTTATATTAATTATATGCTGCTTAGTCTATGTTTCTTAGTTTTTATCTTAACTCATTTTTATTAATTTATGTCTTAGGGCAAATTTTGGAAAGTTGGACTTTTAAATGGCAACAGCAACGGATCAGATCTTCTCTCTAAGAGCATAGGGAACAAACAGAGAGGAAAGATGCTGTGCACCAGGTTTTAGACTGGCCTGGCCATGGCCCAAACATGGACCCTCAAGATCTAAAAGCCACACCTGTAGGTCAAAGTGAATAGCACCTGATTCTACTAGAGACAGTAGAAGCCATCATTAGGGTAAAATGTCACACATACTTTATAGCCTACTGATCTCTACTCCATCTGGGTCAGAAAACACACCATATCTTAAGCCTTTAAATTTCATGGTAGAGGTCACATGCACCTTGTCTTAAGCTTAGTTATGCTTTAAGTTTTATTGTGCACATGGGATTGGGGTAATTGTTACCAGGAAACTTTTTTCCAAAATTATTCAGTACTTATTTGTGTCTAAATAAACTGGCCTGGTGTCAGACTCTAGAAGTTTGCTCCATTCTAGCTAAGTGAGTTGAACCAAGTTTTCCTTCTTGCTTCTCCATGGATTGTGTCTTTGCAGCCATAACATTTGCAGGGACCCAACATATAGAATCCTTTTTCTCTGAAGCACTTTCATGTCGGTCTTCCACAGGTTCCAAGGGTAATATGAAACAGAGATTGCATTTTAAATGTCTATGGTGTTCTAGAAAAGCTGCAGTTAAGAACCACAGAGTAGCCCTTTCAGCCTTTCCTATCATCTCATCCTTTTCCCTTTGTGGTACCTGGTATTACAAAATTCATTCTCTACCAGGGACCCACCACGGCCACAGTTGCTGGGATGCTTCATTCTGGTCTCTCTATATGCCTAGTCCTGTTGCAGCCTCTCCTGCATGAGAAAGAAAATATATTATCACAGCTACAGATAAAGAAAGAACATTAGATAAAATCCACCTTTTTCTCAATGTAAAAGAAAAAAATAGAGCAAACTAGAAACAGAAAAGAACATTCTCAGTGTATCTGTCAAGATGCCACAATGGAAAACATATAGTGACACCACATTAATGACACAGATTGTCCCCTAAGACACTAATGTCGACTAACACTATTTCTGTATTGTTCTAAGGAGTTTTAGCCAGTGTTAGAAGTTAAAAAAAAATAAATGGAAGCTGTCTAAATTTGAAAAGAAGAATGCAAACTATCTTTGTGCATTTAAAACATGATCTTCCATGTAGAAAGCAGACCTAGAACCCAGCATAAGTTCACTTATTAGTATAGTGCAAGGTGGAGATGCAGAATCAACTACACTTCACTAATAACAAACCAAAACAGAATTGGTAAAAACCTCCATTTATAATATATCAAAAGTAAGAAATAATTAGAGTTAGCAAAAGATACACAAAACCCACACAGTGAAAACTATAAAATATTGCTGAAGTAAGAAAGAGCCAAGTAAATGAGGAAACAACTGTCTATTGTTCAAAAGAAACACATTTGTTAGGATCTGCCATTCTTCCTGGGTGGACAATAGACTTACATGAAAATATTAAAAAAAAAACATTGTACATTTGTACATACTAACAATTTTATGGAAGAATGATGTTGCTCTCTACCCCCAGTAAGAGAGACAGCTGAGCACTGGATAAGCTGGACAAACAGATCAGTGAAACATAAAGTTCAGAAACTATCCAATGCATAATGCCCAAATAGGAAAAGGAGATGCTTGCAAATACAGTGTTGTAAACACTGCAAAAATATTTAGTAATAGTTAGAATAATTCTGAAGTATAAGATTCTGATACACACATACACACATGGCAGGGGGAGGGGGTACACACAAACACACCCATAGTTAGACAATTGCTGAAAAATGCCCAAATCAATTTAAAGTGGAAAAGAAACTTTTAACAAATGATGATGGAAGTATTACAGCTCTTTCATAAGATATAATAAGTGGTATTAAAAAAAACAAATCTCCTTCTTGAAGAGATCAACCCCCCATAGTAACCTACAGAGAAATTTATTTGAGATGTACCACATCTTCAAGTGTAAGTGATCCAGACCCTATACAAATAGTTAAATTATTTTAAGAATCCAAAAACACTAAAGATATTAGACAAGAAAACAAAATTGTTCTTCAGAAAGGCTAATGTCCCATTCAAGAAAAACTAAGAAGTCACAAGATGAAGAAAAATTTGCAATATATATTTGACAAAGAACTTGTATCCTGATATATACAAATTAATAATTAAAAATCCTTGGTTTTAAAGTTAACAAAAATGTCCTTGGAAAATTCATACAAGAGGATACATGGATAGCTAGGGGGAAAAATAGTCACTAGTCATGTGTGAAATGTGGATTAAAATCACAGTGTGATATAAAGTCCTATTATCCAGGATGATGAGGATGAGGAAGGAGAAGAAGGAAGGGAGGAAGAAGTACCAGGACAATTGATAATAAGTGTGGAGAAACACCTCCTATATGTTGTTAGACAAACAGGACTTGGAGATGCACAAGCCATTTGGAGGAATGTTTGTGAGTTTCTTGTACAGTTAAACACATACATCCCCTGTGACTGAGTGCTTACATTCCTAGGTACTCACCAAGAGAAATGTAAACATGTATGATGAAAAGATTTCAAAGAAGTATATTCTCAGGATTCTTATTCATAATAGCCAAAAACTAGGAAAAAATAAAAATATGTCAGTCCAGTAGAAAAGTGGATAAACAAACTATGATATATTCATGGAGTAGGACACTTCCCCAGGAAAATACTTTAAAACTACAATTAATTGCAAATGTAAACTTGAACCTTGCAGGCATCAGTCTGATTGCAGCAAATGAATAAGAAACATTACTCATTTAGGTTTCTAAGCTGGCTCCGTGTTAGCTGGCAAACATGCTAGAGAGACTTTATAATCATCAAAGTTAGTTAATAATCCTAGATTAACTATAGACCTCATTAATCATAGGAGCTCTTAAAATCAGAGGCTACAGGGGAAGTCTCAGGGATTCAAGACTTAGGAAGCACTCAGACTATTCTGAGGTAGAAGTGGTCCAACTGGAAATCATATGATAGAAAGGAGTTCTGTCAACAACCAGGCTTGGAAGAAAACTCTGACTCCATTTGGGCCTTCAGCTACCCTAGCAACCTTGATTATAGCCATGTAAGATCCTGAGCAGGAATTCAGCTGTACTCTTTGAGGCTTCTAACTTTTATGGAAACAAAAACATAACCAGTAGCTGTTGCTTTAGGCCACTAAGTTTGTGACAATTGGCTCTGCAGAAGTAAGTAACACTCTCTGATTCCATTTATTGATTTGCTTGAGAATAGGAGAAATCTCATGATTAGCTAAGTCAGAAAGTAACTACATCTCAGAAGAGAGACCTAACTTCAATGATGCCTAGGGGGCATTTCTGAGCAAAAAGAAAGTTGGTTCTACATGTGTTGATTTGCTTATAAGCCTACCAAAGCTCCCTAAGAGATGCATTTCTATTAAAGAGTACACATACTCTCAAACAAGGAAGTACCTGTCTGTGTCCACAAACGAAGTGAAAAGCTTACAACAGAAGTTCCAAAATGCTACAGAATATAAAAATGGTATAACCAGCTATGTAAAGAGTCATTTTGTTTCTACAACAGATAGGTATTCTTCCTATAATTCCAGAGTTCCACTTGTAGAGATTTATGTAGGAGAAGCAAACACTTATGTCTTCAAAAAAGACACGTGTAAGCTCTACTGATGGCTACCTCATTCATAATAGCCTCAAACCAAAAACACCCTCCAGTCCACCAAGAGGAAATGCATAAACAAATTGCAGAATATCCACACAGTGAGATTTCTTTTTATATATATATAAAATAATTTTATTATTTTTTTACTCTTATAACAGATGAAATTTGAGAAAACTCTAAAATATACCCCAAAGCATTAATTACCAACTTGAGTATTCACATTTCAAATATCTTGCTGTAAATACACAATGAAAATCTCTACAAATTATCTCACATATCCTTATAATCCTTGAATTTTTCTAGGATTCAAACTTAAGAGGCTATCAAGTTATACAGATAAATTACCTAGCTAATTTATTTAACTTTATACTTCTGTAGAAAGATCTGTATAAATTCTTTTCACTAGAATTTGATGTTCCTTTAACAAATATTATGTAATAGCAAGGATTCAAATATAATATTGAACAATGGCCTTCATGGAACTTCCATTTTACTGGGAAATAATTAAATGTATGACTAATTTGGAGCCACATATAATCCTGATTATAGGGAAGGAAAATGCGTAAGAAACTCATTTGTTAGCACACTCTAAAGATGAAAAGAACTGCTTACATACAAGGAAGGTACAAACTGAGGGTACAGCCACGCCACAAGGATTTAAAAGATCACCACTGTTGGAACAAAAATCAATAGCCAACATGTACTAATAAATAAAAAGGGCAGATAAAATCAAGAGTATCTCTGGTTGACATTTGTTAAGAATTGAAGCTTTACTCTAAGAACAATGAACTCTATGAGTTTTTGACTTGAAGGGTGGGAGGGGCTGGAGAGATGGCTCACAGTTAAGAATTGTTTATTGTTCTTGCAGAGAACCTGAGTTTGGTCCCCAGCACCCACACGGTAGCTCACAGCCATTTGAAACTCTAGCTGCAGCGGATCTCATACCCTCTAAGGAAACCAGGCATGTGCATGGGACACAGTCATACATGAAGCAAAACACTCTGAAAATAAAATTTTAAAAGCTAAAAAAAAAAAAAAAAGAGGAGCTGGAGAAATAGCTCAGCGGTCAAGAGCACTGACTGTTCTTCCAGAGTTCCTGAGTTCAATTCCCAGCATCCACATGGCAGCCAACAACTGTCTGTAATTCCAAGATCTGACAGCCTTACACAGTTATGCATGCAGACAAAACACCAATTCAAATAAAAATAATAAAAATAAATATTTTTTTACAAAAAGCATAGACTCCCTAGTAAAATAAATAAATAAAAAGCACTTGATTATAGAATGGGCCACAATCTAGACACCACACCAAAGAAGGCGTACACATGGAAATAAGCATTGAAGATGAAACTCAGAATCATATGTCATTTGGAATCACAAACTGAAAAAGAAAGTGCAGGGTCATAGGTCAGCCCCTGTCACCTAACTAAGTGAAAAATTGTACACATATTAGAATCACCAGATTCCAAATCATGAACAATTGGCCAGGACAGGAACAATGGGCTGGGGTGAGGGTTGGGAGATGTCGACATTCTGGAAGCCAGTGTGGCAGGTCCTCACATCACAGGATCTGCAGTTTACCTTGGTTTTGATCCAAAATGGGTCAAATGCTTAGAACCACATAGCACATGGATGTTTACTGACAACTGCCAAAGTTTGGGAGCAACAAAGAAGCCCTTTAGTAGTGACACCCCACCGGAAGGCATTAGTTCATACCAGAAATGAGCTGTCTCGGCATAGAGGTGTGCCGAAAGCTGTGTGCTGAAGAAGCCAGTCTGAAAAGACAACCAACTGCAAGATTCCAACTGCACAGCATTCTGAAAAAAGGAAAACTACCCAGATAACAAAACAACTAACACTTCTAGGGGGATGAGGCATTACACCACTTAGACATTTTCCTAAAGCTGATTAATATTTGCCTAACACACAAAACCTCCCTTGACAGACTTTCCATTGCTTTAAAAATATATAAACATAGCATATGCACATGTTTCATGCTTAATGCAACTGAATACTAATTACTGTGGTTTTATTAGTCAAAATATCACTTAATACTATGAAAGAATAATCATATCTCCTTAAAGCAGCTTTGTATCATTTATCAGGGCAGTGAGAAAGATTTCTGACCACTTACATACCATTAAGAACTAATACTTGACTGATAAATTTTAATTTCATCTTTTACACATTGAGGAAAAAGATTAACAGTTTTATCCATATCAAGATGTTTGCTTTGGAGGATCAATTCCATCTCTTCAGACACTTCTTTTTCCAGCTCCCTCATGTTGTCCAACATTGTCTTGCTTTTTTCCTTATTGTTCCTTATCATTTCCAAGGCCTGTTGATGTTTTTGGTAAAGTAGGTGTCTTCTGTCAGGCTTGATATATGGTTTCTTTGCCATGGGCATTTCAGGTACAAATGTTGGTGATTTTGTATCAACTAGTTGTGAAATATGTGGTACAAATATGAAGGGCTTAAAAACAGACCTCTCAGGATGTGGAGTCCCTGTAACGAAGTGAATGCAAGGAAGGCTGGAATCTTGAGGTAAGATAGAAACCATGCTTGCGGTGGTTAGGAATTCTCCCTTCATATTGATGCCACTTGGTTTATCTCGTAGAATTTCCATCATTATTTCAAAAGTTATGTTTCCTTTATGCTTATTCAGAAGCTTGTAGCCCTGACAGCATCTGCTTGATGATGTCATCATTGAAGCCGTGTTAATATAAGAATATGCTGCAGTAAAATCAAAGTCTCCTTGGCCGTCCCACCAGCCTTTTTGCTTAGCATAGTTTCTTATGTCAGGATGTTCCCGGTCAATCTTGGTTGTTATGGAGAGCTGATTAGAAATATTACAAACTCCTGTTTCTTGGACTTTTTCTGCTGCCCAGTACTTCCCCAAAGTCTCCAGAATCCAGACTTCATTCCTATCAGCTATCAGGAAACTGTTATAATAGCTAAATTCTTCACCCTCTGCACAATTTCCACCTTGGCCATATTTTTCTAATAAGTCAACAGTGACATCAATGACATCAAGAGCTTTTTCAGCTGTATCAGCTCTTTCAAGGCCAAGTCTGACAAGGTCCATGCCCAAAAGTGCTTCCTCCTTAGAAATATCTTCTTTTCCCCAGACAGTTTCATTCCCAATGCAGACTCCATGCTCACTGGCTCTCATTTCTGCCCCCCACAACCATGCTGGGCGACTAAGGACAACAGCATGTGTTTCAGGAACTTGATCAATTTCTATATAAGTACACTTAGGACGTTTTCTTAAATCATTATGAATTGCAGTTGGAAAGTAAATTACTTCTTGTACTTCATCGAAGAGTCTGTCTGAATTTTTTCCAAAAATAACCCTGTTACCAACTGTTGCTGGAGGTAATGCCACAAAAGTGTCACAGGAATGGGGTTCCATTACTCAGCTGCGCACGCGCGGATGCCGGGTAAGCCGCCTTAGCTACCAAGAGCAATGACCAGAAACGAAGGAGCACAGTGAGATTTCATTCAGTAGTAAAAGAAATGACACCACTCAGTAACATAAACAAATTTAAAATCTTTTGTTCTCAGTAAAATAGTCTCTGCTCAAAAATGCATTGAATCTGCAGAATGGTTTTGGTAAGATTGCCATTTTTACTATGTTGATCCTACCTATCCAGGAGCATGGGATATCTTTCCACTTTCTGATATTTTCTTCAGATTCTTTCTGCAGTGACTTAAAGTTCTTGTCATATAGGTCTTTTACTTCTTTGGTTAGGGTTACCTCCAAGATATTTGATGTTATTTGCAGCTATTGTAAAGGGTGATGCTTCACTAATTTCTTTTTCAGCTCTTTTACCATTTATGTATAGAAGGGAAATTGATTGCTGAAGGTGTTTATCAGCTGCAGGAATTTCCTGGTAGAATTTTTGAGGCCATTTATGTATACTATTATATCATCTACAAATGGACATAGCTTGACTTCTTTCTTTCTAATTTGTACTCCCTTGATGTCCTTTTGTTGTCTTATTGCTCTAGCTAAAACTTCCAGAACAATATTGAACAGATATGAAGAGAGTGGACAGTCTTGTCTTCCTCCTGTTTTAATGGAATTGCTTTGAGTTTTTCTCCATTTAGTTTGATGTTGGCTGTAAACTTGCTGATAATGCCATAATTATATCTAGAATTTTCCCTGTATCCCCAATTTCTCCAAGACCTTTATCATGAAAGAGTGTTGTATTTTGTCAAAGGCTTTTTCAGCATCTAATGAGAAGATCAGGTAATTTTTTCTTTCATGAAGTTTATATGATAGATAGTATTGACAGTTTTTCATATGTTGAACCATCCTTGTATCTCTGGGATAAAGCCTACTTAATCATGGTAGATGATTTTTTTAATATGTTTTTGAATTCTGTTTTCCAGGATTTTATTGAGTATTTTTGCATCAATGTTCATGAGGGAGACTGATAAATGCAATCCCCATCAAAATCCCAACACAATACTTCACAGACTGTGAAAGAACAATACTCAACTTCATATGGAATAACAAGAAACCCAGTATTGCCAAAAATAAAAAATAAAAAATAAAAAGGCCTGTTCAATGATAGACCTTTGGGAGGCATCACTGTTCCTAATTTCAAGTTCTTCTATAGAGCTACAGTAATTAAGACAGCATGGTACTGGCATAAAAACAGACTTGTGGGTTGATGGAATTAAATTGAAGGTCCTGGTATTAATCCACACACCAACAAACACCTGATATTTGACAAAGAGGCCAAAAATATACAATGGAAAAAAGCATTTTCAACAAATGATGCTGGCATAACTGGATGGTAGTATGTAGAAGAATGCAAATAGATCCATATCTATCACCCTGCATAAAACTCAAGTCCAAGTGGATCAAAGACCTCACCATAAACCCAGCCACACTGAACCTGATAAAAAAAAAAAAAGTGGAAAATACCCTTGAATACATTGGCACAGGCGACCACTTCCTAAATATAACACCAGTATCATAGACACTAAGAACAATAATTAATAAAAGGGACCTCCTGAGACTGAGAAGCTTCTGAAGGCAAAGGACATAAGACAACATGACAGCCTACAGAATGGGAAAAAATTGTCACCATCACTACATCTGACAGAGGACTGATCCCTCAAATATATGGAGAACTTGAGAAATTAGAGGTTAAAAAAAAAACAACAACAAATAATCGAATTAAAAATAAGGTACAGAGCTAAATAAGGAATTCTCAACAGAAGAATTTCAAATGGCTCAAAGACACTTAAAAACTTGTTTAAACATCTTTAGCCATCAGAGAAATGCAAATCAAAAGAATTCTGAGATGCCATCTTACACTTGTGAAAATGGCTAAGATCAAAAACACTGATGTCAGCCTTGTAGGGATATGGAGCAAGGGAAACACTCCTCTATTGATAGTGGGAATGTAAACTTGTACAACCACTTTGGAAATCAGTATGGTGGATCCTCAGAAAACTGGAAATCTATCTCCCCAATGATCCAGCAATACTACTAATCGGCATATACTCAAAGGATGTATAATCTTACCCCAAGAGCATTAGTTCAACTATGTTCATAGCAGCATTATTGACAATAGCTGTTTCCATGTTCCAGAACGTGGAAACAATCTAGATGCCTCTCAACTGAATAATGAATTAACAAATTGTGGTATATTTATACAATGGAGTAGTACTCAAAAGTATCCCAAAAAAATGACATCCTGAAATTTGCAGGCAAATGGACCGATCTGGAGAGTATTATCCTGAGTGAGGTAACACAGATCCAGAAAGATAGACATGGTATGTTCTCACTCATAAGTGGATTTTAGACATAAAGCAAAGGATAAATCAGAGTATGCTCTACAACCCCTGAGCAGCTACATAACAGGAGAAACTTAAGAGAGACATCCATGTATCACCCTGGAAAGGGGAAATAGAGAAGATCTCCTGTATAAAATGAAATCATACAGGGGTGCGGAGGAGCAAGGGGAGGTGGGAAGAGAACATGACAGAATGGGATGGTTGAGTCGGGGGAGCAACAGGGAAGGAAAGCAAAGAAACAGGTATCTTGGTAGAGGGAGCTGTTGTGGGGTTGGAGAGAAACCTGGAGCTAGGGAAACACTCAAGAACACACAAGATGTCCCTAGCTAGGACTCCAACCAATAATGGAGAGAGCACCTAAACTGGCCTCCCCTATAATCAAATGAATGACCACCCTAATTGCTGTTAACAGAACCTTCATCCAGCAACTGATGGAGGCAGATGCAGAGATCCATAGCTAAACACTGTGTTGAGCTACTAGTCCAGCTGAAGAGAGGAAGGAGAGAGTATATGAGCAAAGGGATCAGGATCATGAGGAGGAGACCCACAGGGATGCCTGACCCAAGCTATTAGGAGCTCACTGACTCTGAAATGACAGCTGCGGAGCCTTTATGAAAAGGAACTAAACCCTCCAAATGTAGATGACAGTCAAATATCATGGGCAGCTTGTGGAGCCTCTTGCAGTCAGACCACAGGTTATTCCTGGTGCATGAACTGGCTTCGTGGAGCCCATTCCCTACAGAGGAACATCTAACCCAGCCTTGATACTTGAGGGAGGGTCCTACCTCAGCTGGATATGCCAGACTGAATTTGGGAATCCTTGGCCTCCCTGGGGAATGGATGAAGGTAGGAGGTTGGGGGAGGACTAAAAGGGGGGAGGGATGGGGAAAAATGGTGGTTATGGGAAAAAATTAAAATTAAAAAAAAAGAAAGCAGGAGGGCCCCTTATATAACCACCATTTTCAGTAGCTTCTGTGGTTAATTACTGTGTATCCAAGCCTGGCTACAGTCTTAAACTAATGGACCACATGATTCCATATTCTCCATACAGTTCTTTTAACAAATGTGCTTCAAACTAATTTTATTAGACCTCCCTTACTGTATGTGTGAATGTAGCTGTGTGTGTGTGTGTGTGTGTGTGTGAATCTGTGTGTGTGAATGTATCTGTGTGTGTGAATCTGTATGTCAATGTATCTGTGTGTGAATGAATGTATCTCTCTCTGTGAATGTATCTCTGTGTGTGTATGAATGTATCTGTGTGTGTGTACCCCTGCATGTTGAGCCAGAGATCAACACTGGTTGCTTTTCTCAGTCTCTTAACCTCAGTTCTTGAGGTCAGGTTTCTCAGGGAGGTCACCTATGTGCCTAGCTGGCTGGCCAGAAAGCCTCAGAGACCCTTCTTTCGCTGTCTTCTCAGTGATAAAATGACTACTCACCCAGGTGTGAGTATTTTGTTCGCTTGCTTGATGTGAGTGTTGGGACATGAACTCGGGTTCTCTTGCCTATGTGGCAGGCAGCTTACTGGCTAAGCCATGCCCAGCTCTAGTTTCTTCCTTAATGAGAAACTTCATCATTCCAAACAGGTTTTGATTGTGAAAATAGCGAAATGTTCTCTCTTGTAAATAGTCTATTAACCTGAAACATTTGTGTTTCCTGAAACATTTGTATTTGTAGTTGTTCTCTCTTGTAAATAATCTATTAACCTGAAACATTTGTATTACAGGAAATAGTAGCTTGTTTTTCTAGAATGTGGAAAATAGTGTGTCTAAGAAATAGTTTGAGTTAAAACTCTTTGTACAAATGTCATGGGTTACTTTATATCATTTATTTTATTTACTTTATGTTTTGGAGACAGAATTTCCCTCTGCAGCCCAGGTTGGCCTGGAACTCACTTGCCGTATATACTAGGCAAGTGTACACGGCCCTCACACTCATGGGCATCCTCCTGTCTGTGTCCTCTGAGTAGTAAAATAAGGCCTGACCATCACACTCCTTTGGCTCACTTCTGTGGAACATTTACTCACCACCTCTGCCTTTCTTGCAGTCTAGGATTTGCTCTATATTATAGTGACTAAAAATCTGTTAGTTTTATGTTGAGCAAAGGGATTATTATGAAGGCATACAGCTTATTACACAAGTCCACTTTGCCTCCTCAAAGTATTTTGCTTCAAAATTTAAAGCAGTTTATATTTCACAAAGGGAGAAATATCTATGACCTGCAGGCATGAAATAGAACATAATTCATTCTAATAATAAAAGAAAAGTTGATTAAGAATTAACTACTGGGTTTTTTTGTTTTATTTTGGGTTTTGCGGGGTTGTTTTTCACTTGCTTGTTTTTGTTTTTTCTTCTAAAACCTATTTTTAAACTGACATTATTCGTGTTTGGGTAGTGACCAGAACCAACTAGTTGTTTTTTTTATTTTATCTTCAGTGACAGGCTCCTCAGGGGGATGCTGACCAGGGGATGAAAAGATAAAGAGGATAAAACATAGAGAAGAAAGTAGGACCAGTAGGTCTCACACAGTTAAGGCTCATGCAAGCAAGTTCTTTAAGAGGCACAGCACGGTGGGGAGCACGGCCTCTTATATACAGTTCTTCGGGAGCGGTGGGATGAAGGCTGCACTGAACTAATCGAGCAATGCTGCACAAGGGGAACACAGAGCATCTTAAGTGTGTCAGAGACCAAGCACACAGTGACCCTGGGGCTCATAACTCTGATCTCTTCCCAGGAATCAAACCTTAACTCCTTAAAGGCTCTAGCCCGTGCCCCAGACCAGACCTTGTCAAATCTGCTGCTGGGTAAGGACGCAGAACTAGGTTCCCTTGGTTCATCAGGGCTCTGAGAAAGCCTTGGATCAGTCTGGTTCTCAGCAAGCTGGGACATAGCACAGTTGCTAAGAGAAATGTAAATAAGCAGGTTTTTAAAAAACTATTTGCTCTTGTGTATTATCAGCCTTTAAATGCAGGCTTGCAGCCCTTCCTTAATAGCATGCTGTGTTTAACTACAGCCATGTAGTCTCATTGGAACTGTGGGGAAGAAGGCATGTACAACACTTTAGAGCCAGCAATGTCACATGTAGTAATTAATGTTTAGATATAAGATGCAAAGAGGCTGACATCTAAGTAGATTTATTGGTGACTTATTTTTTATTTAAAAATGGTAAATAAATTCTATATCTAACCACCAGAAATTGATTGTAAGTTACAATGTTTTGAGGTCCTGAGACATTGTGATCTCTTAACAGTCATGTTTCAAAAAATAAATAAGTAAATAATAAACAGAGATTTGAAAATGCTGGTGCTGTGATAGTTAATGAAAAGCAGGATGCAAACCTCAAAACAGAATGAACTCAGTTGTGTGCACATGTGAACCATCATACTGCCAAATACATACACATGTGGGCCTGGCTTAGCTTTAATCAAAATGTTGAGAAGGCTCTTGTTAAGGTATCAGACTATGGAAACATTTGTCATTTTGCTGAAAGTATTCTCTTTCTCATTATAGAAAAACGACTCAGTGAAATTTGTTATATTCATGGCAATGATGGTATGGGACACTCACCAATGAGTTCATCCTTCACACTCGGCTCCCCACCCTCATTTCATTCCTTCACTGGTCAAATGTTTTCACAAGATCAAGTTTCTAGAGAGACAGGGTTGAGCTCTGAATACAGCATATGGAAAATAACAGAATGT
The DNA here is from genome assembly GCA_004025045.1 of Sigmodon hispidus. Classification (NCBI taxonomy): domain Eukaryota; kingdom Metazoa; phylum Chordata; class Mammalia; order Rodentia; family Cricetidae; genus Sigmodon; species Sigmodon hispidus. The sequence continues at coordinate 71,469 of PVIH01006555.1, forward strand.
AGCCAAGAGGTAGAGCAGTGCTCAGTGGGTAGAAAGTCACATCACTGAGAAGAGATGATGCTTAAACAGACATAATAGGAAACTTAATACAAAGTGGTCAAGGTGTTCAGACATTAGACACACATTGGATCCCATGAAAGGCTTAAAAAACAAAGCAGAAAAGTCATTGAAAACACCCTGACCTCCACATGTACACCCCCACACCACACACACATCTGAAAAAAATATATTAGTACACTTTAGAGCACACTTTAAAAATCTAAACTGAGGAATGGAAAGATGGCCCAGTGTTTAAAAGTATTAACAGCTCTTCCAGAAGATCCAAATTCATTTTCTAGCAACCAGGTCAGGAAATTCACAAGCAGCTGGACTCTAGATCTAGGAGATCTGAAAACCACCTCTGGCCTCCTCCCATGCACACACCCACCCACAGTCATATGAATACACACACAATTAAAAATAAAATCTTTTTTAAGTTCAGAAACTATATGCAATAAAATAGTAAAATCCCAAGCCTGCTTCCCTCTGCAAAACCAGCTGCCTGCTTTCTGTGTATTTGCATATGCATTAAACATTTGCATATGTATAGAGACATATCTATTTTTTTCATTGAAGCTTAAGTGACAAAGGCTATGGCATTCTGTATCTAGTAAAGTGTTCACCATATTCATCATGATAGATTACAATCCCTTAAACCTCCAAGGTGATCCAAGCAGTGAGCCTTATCATCTCCCCTGGAAGGTTGTTTATTATGCCCCATGCTATTCCCAGTGTTCCCATGACTAACTAGAATTTAGTTACTGCAAACTAATTTGCTTTTGCTAGAATGCCACACAAATGGAGTTGTACAGCAAAGAGGCCTTTGTATGCATGGCCTCTTTGAATATGTTGAGATTTATACCTTTGGTTTATGCATAAATAATCCTTTTTTCCTTGCTTGATAGTATTTAATTATATGGATACACCACATCCTGCCTGTCCTGTTGACAGTCTTGAGTCATTTCTAGTTCTTTACTGTCAAAAGTAGAGCGGCTATAATCATCTACATAAAAGCAGACACGTGTTTCCATTTGTCTTGGGTAAACACATGGGAGTAATACTGCATATAAATGTGTATATGTATATGCATATAGCCTTATGCAATGGTGGAGCATGAGAAGTCCAAGATCTGCAGCTGACAAGAGGAGATCCAAGAGAAACAATAGTATGAAGTACAATCAAGTTTGAAATTAAAAACAAGAAAAAGCAGGTACCCAGCTTGAAGACTGGCAGAGAGAGAAAGAGAGACAGAGACGGAGAGAGAGAGAGAGAGAGAGAGAGAGAGAGAGAGAGAGAGAGAGTTGTTTCTTCATTAGTTTTTATTCTAGTCAGACTTCTAATAGATGGACTGTCTACACTGGACAGGGTCATGTGCTTTATTCACTCAAATTAATTTCTTTAGGCACACCCAAAAATAATAGGCAATTCATGATCCAGTATCTATGGCATCTTCCCAGGGTGAAGTGATTATTGGATATGTTCACCTCTAAAGAAACAATAAAAAATTAGCTCAAGTGTGCTGTGGATAATGCTTATTGTTAATATCAGATGGACAGGCAGTCTTCAAACACTCCATAGACCTAGAGAATATGGCACTTTAATGTTTTGTTATTCAGAATTCAGCTACAAGAGACACGATTGTTCCTGGAAGCACCGTTCCTTTTCTGAGATGATGTTGGGCTTCAAAGACACTCCACATAGTGTTTGTCTTCCTTGGCAAATAATGGCATGTTCAGCAAAGAAATATCCTTATCTGGACTTCTAACAGTAAGTATGCTGTCCAATTTGGATGAACAGGATGAGAGATAAGAAACTGCTATAAACCTGCCAAGACAGGATAAGATGGTTTCTCAAAATACTCTGCTTCTGAAAAGATCTGTCCTAGGCCATATAGCCAAAATATTGGATGTTCCAACATTGCAGAAAAGCTGTAGCTGACTGTCCATGTAACCGGCTGTTGCTGTCCTCTCTTACAAAATTTCAGAAGTTGCTTGCTTGTACTTCCAGCTTACTAGGTAATATATCTTCAGGTTTTACTTACTTACTCAGATCTTTGATAGGGTTGAAGACTAGATAGTTACAGTAATGACCATTTCATATCTTAGTAAAGAGCATTTAGGTACTAGATTTAGATTATTCAAGATCTAGTAATTGTTTCTATTGTATATAATTCTATAGATAGGTTTAGAAATTTCTTGTTTAGACAAAAGGGGGAGATGTAGTAAAGAGTAGGTACCATCATCTTGATCTAGAGGTGTGGCCTCTTAGCCAGTATAGATTTGAGATTCACCTGTGACCATCGAGGCTGCAGAATTGAGGCGTGGCTAAAGGCAGCTTAAGATTGGGGTACACGTATTCAGACTTTCGTCAGCTTCCTGTTTGCCCTTGGGTGCAGGACCTGATCTGATCTGCTGGGTTTGAGCATGTGGACCAATCCAGCCTTCCAGGAACTGCACATCTGTTTCATCCCTTGCATCTGTGAGTGTTTCCTTATAACACCCTTAATAAATATTAACCTTTTAATCAGTTGCTAGTGATTATTATAGATGCTACATCCATGAGCCTATAGAGTCCATTCCTATTCAGAACACCACACTTACCCAGCAAATATTCTAAGCCTACTGAATTCTGGGAACTGTGTTGGGATCTAGAGATACAAGCTAAAGCCTGCACTCTGGTGGTCTTCTCAGAGTACCAAGTTTTGGGTCACATATGTAACTGTCACAGTCTAACATCAGAAACAACCATTTTTGGAGGCAAAGCATTAAGGATCATTTACTTCAGATCTCTACTGAAACAAACAACACTTCTGTGTTCTGCACAGCAGGGGGATGTCTCATTCCATAAGCTTCTGAACCTGCTCAGCAAAGTCAGAGATGCTTTTGGAGAACCATGGATTGAGCTCCCCAGTGCATATGTAGGTCCATCTGGGAACCTGCATTTGTAAGGGGATTACATTCTTCTCTCTGTATAATTTTACATTTGGCCACAGATTTAATATAGATATTAACTCTAAATAAGCAACCTAAGAGAATTTAACAGAAACGAGTCTTCATCTATAATTTTAAGAGGGCCATGACAGAGACAAACTGATTGAGGAACTAACCTGAAAGCCATGCATATTGAAAAACTGTAGTGTTTGCTTCTTTTATTTAACCAACTAAAGATATAGAAGTAGGGAAACAGACTGACCAGATGTGTTCCAAAAGATTTAGTTACAAAGCAGGCAGCTGGATACACTTAACTTGAGGGGAACTGGAAGATGTAATTAGTTTCTCCGGAAGACATTACAGGTGTAATGACTTGACTATAGTGATTTGGCCTAGAGCTGGATGCAGGTGGAACTCTTTGCTATCTGACTGGTATGAGCAAAATATGACCCTAGATGCAAGCATTTTCAGACATAGATTATGAAATTTATGAGTGGGTGTCATATCAACTAATTTAGATCTTGTGCCTGACTGTGGTTATGAGGAAATTCTCAATAGCTGTCTGTAGTAGGTAGAGTCTTCTCTGGGTGGAAGTATTGAACAAAGATAACTTTAAATGTACAGATGTCTTCAACAGTGTTCATTCAATCAGCACTGACGTTGGTCATGTTGGACCTGCTTATACACAGATGAAGAAATAAGTGTGCCTATTCTCAAAGGGCTTACAGTTTAGTGAGCAGAGTAAAGGACAACAAATAATAAAAGGAATTCAATGGAAACATAGTTTTTCTCTGAGCGAGGCGTCTTGTAATGGAGGAAGGAAGCTCCCACCTTTGCCAAAGTCACGCAGGAAGACTTGGTGAAGTTCTCACTGAGTTGATCTTTAAAGACGGCGTGCTAGCCCCTCCCCCACCACATGCACAGAACAAAGGGGTCTGAACGGAGCTGATTCTAGGAAAAAAGAGAATCACATTGTGGTGTCCTTACTTTCTACTCATGTTTTATCTTTCTCTTCACCGCTTCTCTCTCTTCCCTGAAACAACGCTGATCATTAATCATTCTTTTCAGACTGGCGACACAGAATGTGGTTGACAATGTAAGAACAGATCTTTTAAAGGTGGCTGGTTGTGGTGCAGGAAACATTGCTTGGTGACAAGCTTGTGCTGTTCTTACGGAAGACTGCACTTTGGTTCTCAGCATTCCCATCAGGTCCCTTCCCAGATCTAGGGATGTGATGTCTTCTCTGGTATTCATTTCACACACATACACACAGACGTAAAATTAATAACGAAATATTTTTTTAAAAAAGCACTGGTTGGAGAACAAACTTTCATAACAACTTTGAAAAACAATTTAGTACAGAATCCAGCTGGCCACATGTTTTGTATCCAAGGGCATTCCACTTCTCTGTCTGACTCATCGTACGTGGAAAGGATACAGGTACTAGGATTTACATTACTAACTGCACAAGTACCTGAACGACGCTCTGACCATTTTACATTATCTTTGAAGAGCCAGCTCAAGTGCAATTTTCCAACAGTCTGGAAGACTTAACAGCTGTAAGAATAAGAGCACCTGCTGCACAGGTGGCCCAAGGGTGCTATTCCAGCATCGGAGACTTGAGGAAGAAGTATGCAGATTTAAAGCCAGCCTGGGCTATTGTAAACCCCCATCTCACAAATTAATCAAAACAAATAGATAAAAATGAAATACGTTATCAGGGTGATTAGCTTTTTATGTGGCATTTGTCAAAAGCACATTGTAGAATGCCATGACCCAGACAGCACAGGGAACTTTTCCTGGGAAAAAGACCTGAAGAGTCAGGCCTTTATGGAAGGATGGCAGTATGATGGACCGAGGGAGGCAGTGAACCACAGCACAGTTTGCAAGGAGTCTCAGTCCAGAGGCTCAAGTTAGTCCTGGTAGAGCTGATGGAGATACAATCACTGAGGGATAAGAAAGAGACAGGGAGGGGAGCTTTTATACATCAAACACAGCATACTGATCCTGTCCTTCGAATTCAGAATTATAAAATACCTCTATGTGAGAAAATCAGAGTAATTGAACTTGGACTGAGTAATAGATAAAATTATAGAATTCACATTAATTGTGTTCAGTGTGAAAACAGAACTGTGGACTTGGGTGTGTTTTCCAATCTTTATCTTGGGCTGGGGAATTGGTTCAGTGGGTAAAGCTATGGTTACAGGAGCCTAACATCTGAATTTGCTTTCCTAAAATCCACGTTGAGGCTGGATAGAGTAATCTGTATCCAGCACATCTGTAATCTCAGTGCTTCTTCAGGGAGATGTCGGAAAAGACAAGAGAACCTGAGAGAACAATGGGCCGCTAGCCTGGCAGATGCCACGGAGAAAGGGCAAGAGACCCTGACTCCAACAAGATGGAAAGAGAACTGACCCTCCAAGGCTTCCCCTGACCACCACATGCCATGGCACACACACCTGTACCCACACATACATATATACGCTTGTGTTGCTGAAGTGAGTGTGGCTGAAACATCAGTAATGCAAAAGAGGACACAAGGAGGAAAAGTTGGCTGAGGCTTAAGTGCTAGATCCAGTGCTAGATCCAGGTGCCTCATTAACTGCCTGAAAATCCCTCTGCGAATGGACAAATGTTCATAACGAATTGTTTTCACAAAAGGGTGTCTAAACAGCCTAGCATTACATCTATATATAGCTTCTTTGAGTCAGTTATGTGAAACATTTATTAAAAACTAGAATGTGTCTCATGGTTTGGAACTACAGTATTTCCATAAACATATTTGAAGGCTTGGTCCCGGTGCAAGCAGTGTTCTGGGGTGGTTTGTTTTACTGTCTATTTTGAGGCAGGATTACATTATGTAGCCTTGACTAGCCTGGAACGTGTATGTAGACCAGAATTAGGTGTGAACTCTCAAAGATCTGCCTGCTGCCACTGCCTCCAGATGTTGGGCTTAAAGGTAAGCTCCACCGTGCCTACTCTGAGTCGATTCTTTGGGGAATTGACTGAATCACGAATGAAAGCCCTGCCTTTATCAATGGCTCAATTCATTGATGCAAATAGGCTATTTGGAGGTTGCATTGCCAAGGTAAGCTACTTTGGCAAAGTGAGTCACTGGGGCATTTCTTTGATGGGTGTTACTAGTCCAGGTCCCTTGGTGCCTGCCTGGGGTTGATAACTTGCCTCCTCTGACACACTAGTCCTACTTGAGGCTCCTCATTTTGTCACAGGTGTAAAGGAGGTGACAGCTGTCAGTCAAGGGATCAACCTGTTCCTCCTATGTGTTAGCACAGTGGGGGCGGGACTACAAACACAAAAGGAAGCTGGCACTAAACTTAATCATTATTATATAATGTTTATAGAAGGCAAGGTTCATAATACTATTTTCTTCACTTTGGGGCATTTTAGAATTTTCAAAATAGAATGACTTTGAAAGTCTGCAAAATATCAAGGGATCTTAGAAAAACATAGGCAATCCTCTAATCATAATTCTGAAATTTTTCAAGGAGTTTTGTTTTAGTTCAAAACTGTTCCTTTTGCATCAAAATGAAAATAAAAAATGAGAAATGATCCACTTGGAGCAACCTTGGCTATGACGGAGGTTGAACTAGCTCCTATCCTCACATTATAATTTGAATATAGTTGAAGCTCATGTTGACATATGGGTCTCAATATAACAGTATTCATGGTAAGATCAATACAGATGACGATGTTGAGATCATCAGTGACAACTAGACTGTCTGGCACTGTAAGAGTAGGGGGTATAAGGCAAGACCGCCCTTCAGCAGCCTTTCCACACTACGATGCTCCTCCAGCCTCAAAAACCTTGAGCCTAAGTGTTGTTTTTTACTATTTTGTTCTTTTAGGGACCCGCCACCTAGCTCCCAAATAAATCACACACTGAGGCTTTTCCTACTTATAAGTGCCCAGGCTTAGCTTGGCTTGCTTCTTGCCAGCTTTCTTAACTTTTCTTAAACTATCCCATTACCTTTTGCCTCCGGGCTTTTCCCATTCGCATATTCTGTAAATCTTACTCTGACTTGCTGTGTAGCAGGGTAGCTGTCCCCTAGGACCTCCCCGTTCTTCCACTCCTTGTTTTCCTCCCAGATTTCTCCTTGGATTTATACTCTCTGCCTGGCAGCCCTGCCTATTTCTCTTTCCTGCCTCACTATTGGCTGTTCAACTCTTTATTAGACCATCAGGTGTTTTGGACAGACAAGTAACACAGCCTTGCCACGTTTTTTTTTTTTTTTAAATGCAGCATAAACAAAAGCAACACCTCTTCACATCATTAAACAAATGTTTCATGGCGTAAACAAAAGTAATGCACCTTAAACTAATATTTCCCAACACCCAGTAAATCTCTTAGCTATAGAAAGCAGTCTAGTCCCTGGAGTTCAGTGTGTATAATCTGCAATTAGTTCTATTACTCTAAATGTTTATTGTCACGCCCAACCTCGCCGGCAAGGAAGAACGCGACTCAGGATTCTTCTCTCCAGCCGTTTTATTCAGGACCTGTGCACAATCTTCTGACTTCTGACTTCTGACCCCGGGGGGAAGCCCGCTCGTGGCTAAATACCCTCTGGGCCTCCAACCCCAGTAAGCTACGTGGACATCGCCCATAGGTCCTAGGACGCGGAAGCAAGCCACCATCCTTGCCTACAGCCAAAAAAGGAATTGTTTACTCCCGCCGGAAACCGGCGCCATCTTTAGGGCGCGGTACAATGCTCCCTACAGTTTATAGTAATAAAGGTGCACAATTCAGAAAGCCCTATTCCTGTCTCCTACTCTCTGCAAACCTCACCCACTCAGAGGATCTCTGGACAAAGGAAAGGCACTAAAGAGCTCAGTTCTGTGCTTTTGGTGACTATGGCAGTGCCCTTCCCTGAAGTTGTCATTCAAGTCCCCACCTAAAAGCTCTCAGCTTTTGACCATCCCCGGGCACAAACCCAGCTTGTGGTGAACACATCATCACCCTTTGGCTACAATCTATAAAATCTCCTTGCTTTGGTTTGAGGGGTGCAACTTCTCTGGCCTCAGTCTCTGGGACTGGAGAACCTGCCTGGGATTGCTTCGCTTAATATACCTGTTACACTTTCCCAATTCGTCTTGATCTGGGCTTACTGCATCAGCAGAGAAACTGTATTTGTGGGTAGCCAGGTTGGTGATTCTCAGTCTTGTGGGATTTGGCAGTACTTTGCAATATTAGAATTTAGAGTTCCACACTCAAGGGATTGGAATGTTAAGAGAGCGCTGCACATGTGAACCATGATGTCGGCAGAATGGGATCACAAGAGCCAGAGAATCCACAGAAGGCTTTGTATCTGGCTTTCTCAGTACCAATTCACAGGCCCATAGTTACATTCATGCAATTAGACTCAATTGGTAATGACCCTTAGCCAGCAAATTTCCAGTGTACTTCAGTAAATGTTCTGAGGAACTGGAGCCATTATGCTGTATTGTTAAGAATAATTTTCCATTTACTATAAAAGCTGAGTTGATATTTTCAAGTCTGTTTCCTGGAGCCCACCTGCCCCAGTCCATGACCTTGACTTGTTTTTGAGACTGCCCTGAACCCCCCTCACCCTCACTAACCACATGGAAGCCACATTTTTGAGATTTTTCTGTATGTCCTTACTGTCCCATTGTCTTTCTTCTATACATCTGCTTTGCAACTACTTGTGATTTTACTCCTTAAAGCATCCCAAGCAATGGACTCAGGGCTGCTCTCATTAACCAGACTTGGGAGGCAGTCATTGGCCAGCTCTTGAATGCACCTCAAAAAATCAAACTTGCTTCAAATTTGGCTCAAAACTGTGTTAATGGTCTTTTTTTTTTTAACCTGGAGCAATTAATAATTTCCCCTCTGACTTCATATTATTTGTTTCAACAAGTCTTCAATTGACCAGGTCATATTCAAAGTAAGAGACAAAATAAGCTTTATGCATTGAAAAATAGGTACTCCCATCAATGTGAAAGCATTGACAGTCCACTGAATGGGGGCTGAACAGATGGCTTAGCCATTAAGAGCACTAGATGCTCCAGAGGTCTGTGGTTTTATTTCTAGTATCCACAGGTAGTTTAAATTCATCTATAACTTAACTCTTAATTCTTAAACTAACCCATAATTATCCAAGTGACTTAGTATCTTTTCTCAGAGCAGCATCCTGGTCTTCTTTCCTCTGCATCTGCTGGCCTCTCTGACTCTTCCTCTTCCCAGATTTTTCTTAGTCTGGTAGCCCCACCCACACTCCCTGTCTGCCTTCTGGTCAATCAGCATTTTATTAAACCAGTAGGAGGGACAAATATTTACAATGTACCAAAACATAATTCCGCAACAACACATACTTCTGTTTGGATCTTTAAGTTTGTCCCATTGGTCTACATGTCTGATTTTGTGCAAGTACTATATTGTTTTTATTACTATAGCTCTTTAATATATCTTAAGACCTGGAACTGTCAACCCTCCAGTATTGATCTTATTTGCTCAGGATTGTTTTGGCTTGTCAGAGTCTTTTGTGGTTCCATATCAATTTTAAAACTTTTTTTCTGTTTCTATGAAAAGTGAAATGGGAATGTTGATTGGAATTGCATTTAATCTGTAAATAGTTTTTGGTATAGTGGTAATTTTTACAATGTTACTTTTATTAACCTATGAGCATGAGATGCCTTATTTATTTATTTATTTCTATATTTTCTACTTCTTTCTCTGTCTCTTTCATCAGAGGTAAGCCTTTCGCTGGAGCGGTTCTTCCCTTCCTTGGTTAGGATTATTCTTGTTTTATTTCCTTTGAGGCTATTATAAGTGAGACTGTGTCCCAGACCTCCTTCTTTCTGTTTGTTGCTGCTTTATAAAAAGCTATTGCCTTGTGCAGTTGTCTCTGTATCCTGCCATGTTGCTGAATTTGCTTATCATTTTTGTAAGTTTTTTGGTAGAATTTTTGAGATCTCTAATGTATACTATCTTTCATGTACAAATAGGGATAGTTTGAATTCTCATTTTCCTGTTTGTATACCTTTAATTTCCAACTCTTGCCTCAATGCCCCAACTAGTACTTTGAGCACAATATTGAAAAGGAGTGGGGGGAGGGGACATCCATGTCTTGTTCCTGACTTCAGAAGTAATTCTTCACACTTAACTCCAGGTAAGATGATGTTTAGCTCTAAGTTTCTCATACATTGCTTTTATTATGTTGAGATATGTTCCCTCTAGACCTACATTCTCTAGGACTTTTACTAGGAAGGCAGTAAGGATTTTACCAAGGGCTATTTCTGCATCTTTTGAGATGGTTAAGTGAGTTTTGTCTTTCAGTACATTTATACAGCATATACATTTATTTTAGTTTATGTTGAATGATCCCTGCATTTCAGTGGTAAGGCCAACTTGGTCATGATGGATCATCTTTTTGATGTATGTCTGTATTTTTGCATCAAGTATTTTATTGAATAATTATGAGACTATGTTCATCAAGGATATTGGGCTGTAGCTTTTGTTGTTATGGATTTTCTTGGTTTGGATATTAGAATGATGCTGACTTCATAGAAAGAGTCAGTAGTGCTCCTGTTTCTATTTCTCTTTCAATAATTTAAGGATTGACTGGAGATCTTCACTGACTCCCAGATAGAATGCTGATGTGAACTGATCTGATCCTGGGCTTTTTCTTTTCTTGAAGTCCTTTTATTGCTATTTCAGTATTCATTTGTTATGGTACTTGGCAAAAAAAGGTACTGAAATATTATAAGTGTTCATGTTCATATGAGTGGAACACAAAATTTCAATTAATCTTTGATTATGAAAGATATGTTTCCTTTTATGGTGTTATGAGTCAACACATAAGAACAGCTCTCACATCCCAGGGCATATGGAATAGTATAATATGAAGCTAAATGTGAGCATTCATGCCCAAGAACACAAATGCGATTACACCAGTATTGTGTTCCAATATATAACAGTACCCAGGATCACTGGACAATAGACGCTGCTGTCTGGGGTAGGGATGAGAATGTTCCTTTGTCTTCTAGGTTTCACCTTTAGAAGTGGATCTCTACATCAGGTTCCTCCACTTGGAGCTTAAGATATGTGGAAAGAATGCATAAGCCGAAGAGAATGGAGACACCAGGAATACCCAGCCCACTTTATGCACTGAGCAGGAAACATTTGGTTCACAAAGATGAAAGTGGCAAGCACAGAGTCTGCACCAGGTATATGCTGTGGCTGTTAGCTTGGTATTGTGTGACTTCTGTGAGAGCAGGTGTGTCTCTGACTCTTTGCCTGCTCTTGGAAATCTTCACCTCCTTTGGGTTGCCTTGTCCAGCCTAGGTGTGAGGGCTTTTGCCTTGTCTTGCTGTATTTTGTTTTGTCATGTTTGGTTCTTGTCTCTTAGAAGTCTGCTCTTGTCTGAAGGGATACAGAAAAGGAGTGGATTGGGGGAGCTTGAAGGGAGGCAAAACTGTGCTCTGAACATATTGTATGAGAGAAGACTTTATTTTCAAGAGTGGGGGAGGAAAGAAGGGAGGGAGGGAAGCAAGAAAGAAGGGAAGGAGGAAGGGAAGAAGGAAGAGGAGGAGAGAAGGATGGAGGGAGGAGGAGAGAGAACAAGAACCCAAGAAGACAGCTAGTGTAGTTAAGTGGGCTGGAGTCCTAGAAGTGAACCCAGAGCATCTGACGTGCTAGGTAAGGCCTCTATTCCTTGGCCAAAGTCTGTACAGATTATATCAGGGGTACAAGCATGCTTTCCCAATTCTGCAATACCACATCATCTCACACAATTTATTAAGTTACATTAGGGTTGAAACCATAGAACTGAAGAAAACGTATAGTCTAAAAATTACATTTTTTTAAGTTAAGAATCTTGTAAGGGATGAGTGTGGTGGTTCATGCTCATGGTCCCCTCACTTGGGGACAAGATTTAAGAGAATTCAATGACATCTATTTATCAGTGGCTTTGTAAGCTATACCTGAGCCATTAGGAGCAATGCAGCCCTGGACATCAGAGTGCAGATGTCTTGTAGAATGGCATATTCGCTTCCTTTGGACATATGCCTAGAAAAGTAGCTGCTGTGCTATATGACAGTTCTATTTGTAATTTCCTTAAGAACTTCCACACTGCTTTCCATAGTGTCTTCACAGTCTACAATTTCAGGGACAAGTATACATACAAGTATACATACTTTTTTCTGCATCCTTGTCAATGTAATTCTCTTTTTAATTAAAGATAAATAAATAAAACATCCAAGGAGAAGTAGGAGAAGTCAAATCTTTAACTGGTGTCCTTGGGACACTTGACAGTATCAAAGAAAATGTTCACATTATAAAATAAACGAATAACAAATTTTAAAGCAAAAGCATATGCATGAAATGAGGAAAGGCAGGAAGGGATATAGAAGAAAATGTGAATAAGACAATACAGAAGAGCTATGGCTTTGACACACTATCCAGGAGAGCAGAGAAAGGAAACCATATACCAAATATAGCAGCCTATTGAAAGCTGGGAAGTGAGCCATGTAAGGTGGCACACACTTATATACTCCACCAAGACAGACTTGAAATTTAAGGCCTATCTTGGTTACATAGTGAGACAGTGTTATTGGTGTGTGTGTGTGTGTGTGTGTGTGTGTGTGTGTGTGTGTGTGATGTATTGAAAGAAATAAAATAGTATATCTGAGAAAGGTGTGATTTATAACAACAGAAGAGCAGATGAAGAGACTATAAAAATCTTAATTATACCAAGGAGACTTGGCCTTAGTAATAGGTCTTCTGCCCCCCCATAATAAGTTTCTCCCTTGACACAGTAAACCAGATCAAGTCAAAGTGAAAAAATGTAACAACTGTTATATTGAGCAAAGCAACTCTAGTGCAGGTTCTCTGTTTCCAGAGATCAAGCCCAGAAAAGTCATGTGCCCAGGAAGGGGCAGAAAAGCTTTATAGGTTATAAGCAAGAGGTGACAAGGCTTCTGCCACAGCTGGTTTGTGCCCAAGTTGGGTGGCTGCTGGCAACAGGCTATAATAGTCATCAAGAATTCTGAACTGGGCTTGGCACCTTTCCTTTGTTGGGAGTCTCTCTGAGCTGGCCAGGCCTGGAGGCAGAAAGACAGGAATGGGGCTTCCCAGACTGATCGGGGCAAGTCTGAGGCTCCAACCGAACCCCAAAGACCCTGGGGTCATTGTCCTCTCTGGAAAAGGGTGACAGCAAGGAGTGGTAAGTAGCGAAAGGGGCTTTGAGGCGTCAGGGTGTATCTGATCCAAGCCTTGCTGGTGAAAACACTTCACACTGCAGGACCACTTTCAGATCCTACCAGACTACTGTCACATAATCCTCTTGTACACTGTAAATATTTGTCACTAGAATTGGTTTAATAAAGCCCTGATTGGTCAGTAGCCAGGTAAAAAATACAGATGGGGTGACCAAATCGAGAATGCAAGGAAGAAGGGTGGAGTCAGGAGCAGCCAGACACAGAGGAAAAAAGATGAGAATGTTGTGCTGAGAAAAGGTACCAAGCCATGTGCCTAAACATAGATAAGAATTATGGGTTGATTTAAGTTGTGAGAGCTAGTTAGTAATAATCCTGAGCAATAGACCAAAAAGTTTGCAATGAATATTAATCCTCTCAGTGACTATTTTAAAAGCGGCTGTAGGACTAGGCAGGACAGAAAAACTTGTCTGTACCACACCACTGAAGTCCCAACTCTCTCTGGGTCTTTGGCTTGCTAGTGCTGGCGTCAAAGCTTTACTGTGGTGGGTATCAAGAAATCTGCCATGTTAGAAAAGCAGTCAGTGAAGGAAAAGTCCCAGAAAGCATCAACATGAAATTTCCTTCTGCAAAGGAAACCTTGCTGTGGTGACCTGAGCTGGGACAGGGGTCTTTAAGGCTCAACATTGCCAGGTAAGGCATCTTCTGGTTTTAACTGTGTTCTAGTCCCTTTTCAGACTGGTGTGCACTCAGCACATCTGTGATGTGAGCAGCCTGCTTTGGAGGGCTCCCATTAACTCCAAGCAACAGACTGTAAACTTTAAAATGTCTTACACCTAACATTCTAACCCCCTTTGGGGTAGAAATAGGGTGTTTCATGTGAGTCAGATTCATAGTTAAAAAAACAAAAGGTCAAAATGCATATGAGATGCCTTATAACCCTGGAGACAAGGTTTCATTTTCTTATCAAGAAACCACTCTTATGTGCACAGAAATTCACAGTGGAGGTGGGGAGTGAAGAGGAGCAGCCAAGTCCCTGTTTACATGCAAAGTAAATACTTTCCACAGAAGGCCCAATATTACTAAAGAAAAGAGCCAGAAGTAAACTGGCATTAACATGAAAAAAGTGCTCTGGCAAGGGAAAGTGTGGGAGAGTTTCTATAGTTCAAACTCATCATTTTGAGAAATTGGTCCCATTTGCATTTAAATAGACATTCTATAATACCACAATTCTAGAATTGTGAAAAGGGAAAATTTCACAAAAGGGAAAATACTTTGTGAAATGTTAATTATACTTTTAGTCTCTAGAGGTCTATCCAAATACATTTTTAAAAACCTTTATTATTCTATTTTATGTGTATGAGTGCTTTGTGTACATATATGTATGTGTACTGCATACATGCCAGGTATCCTTAGAAACCAGAAGAGGATGTGAGATCCCCTGGAACTGGAGTTATAGATGTTATGGGCTGCTAGGTGAGTGCTGGGAACTAAATGCAAAAATTTATTTCCTGAACTTTCATTCCCCTATAATCCCAGCCAGTGAGTTCAGGATCTGTCCATTTGCTATGGTCACCAATGCCCACATTTCTTGGGGAGACTTGATTCATTCTCTCCCCAGCCCAGTATGAGATCAGTACCAAGAGCAATGCCTACCACCTGAAAATCATCTGTGCCTCCAAAGAACAAAACATTTCAGAAACCTGCTTCTACAGTCCATAATTTGACAACAGCTGACTCTAAGAACTTCCCTGGGACAAATTCATCTTTGCTCAAGTCAAAGGTAGCCCCTATCACTGAGATCAGGCCAAGGGTGGGCATGCAATCTGAACGATACTGGCAGAACCTAAAGGAGGATTTGGACTTCATGCTTCTATGCCCACTAAGAGGCACACCATCCTCCCGGCCCTGCAGCCACACTGTGAGTATGAGGAGAACCTTTAAGATGGGAAGAAGCTGTTCCACTTTGAAATCTACTTGTGTGAATCTGTGTTCTCATTAATTACTTTGGAGTTGAAACTGAGTTTAGTGGTCTGATGAGCAATTTGTACTCCAGGAACTGAATGTGTCAAATCCACCACTGTGCCATAGGCAGCAGGTCTAAGTACTATATGGGTATGTGTATAGTCTCCCTTCTCCAGAACTGAACCTGTGATTGGTCCAAGTGTGCTCAACTTGTAGAACTGGTTTAGTCCCTGTAGATTTCACCTCTTATCTTCAGGCAACTAAAGTTTTCCTATCCAGCTGCCACAGGGGCTCTAAATTACCCTAGAATGCCAGGGTAATTTAGCTTTGTACAAATAAAGAAACTTTTGTGTGAATTTGATTTATATTTATCCAGCTCAATCCCTATTTTAAAGTGAAACCTAAGGACACAGTGGGTCTGAAGACAAATAGGTCAGACCTCTGAGTTCTACTGGGCCTGCTGCCCAGTTGCATGAGACAGCACCCTGTGTTCTACCAAGTGCCTCCCCAATGGCTCATGAGACTGTTACAAACATTATGTTGGGTGCTTGAAACAAAGCTATGACAAATTCCACAGCTAAGAAATCTGGGGTACTGGCAGCTGTTATTCTTGTAAAAGTATCAAAGAAGATTAAAGCCTAGGAAAGGGTTTAAGAGTGAAGACCAAGGTCAGCATGGCTGTCTGATGAGGAGGAGGCCATGCTGTTATATTATACTAGCCATCTTTTCTTAAGTGTTCTCTAAACACTTAAGATTTAAGAATACTTTATTAACCATCACATTTTGATAAATAAAAGCTGTAAGGACAGACTGATGTTTTATTATGTGCCAAATCCTTAAGAAATACCTGAACTTTCTTATGGGGACTACCGCCAAACAATCTATAAGAGGGTTTTCTGTATGTCCCAAAGCACACAAGGTTGCTTTTCCCTTAATTCTCTATTCCAGACATCACTAGCAGAGTTTTTAAGAATCCTAACACCACACATGACTAGTTATTCTTTTATCACCTCCCTGCTTATTCATATATTTACACTGAAGTCAACTTCTCCATGTGACACATTCTCTGCTATTCATAAACCTCTCTCTTTGGGGTTTCACAACATATGGCCAACATCAGTAAGACTCACTCAATCATTCAGTAACTATTGAAATCCCCTCACCCTATAATCTCCTATAAATCCCTCACCTTTTGAGACACCCCCAGCCCTGTTCTTCACTTCAACAGAGGATTCATGACTGTGCTCTGTTGTACTTTTCTTATTATTTTATTTGTATAAGTCTTCTCACATAGATGAATACACAATGAAGTCTTCTTTATGTTTGGTCTACAAAGCACCTTACATACTATGGGGCTTGAAAGCTTGTGTGTGGATGCTTATCAACTGATGGAGAGAAGGCGCTGGAATATCAATCATCCCTACATCCTGAGCCTTTCTGCTGGTCCTGCTACTGTACCAACTACAATATGTCAGGCTCTTGAAGATGAAGCACGAGGTTTACTTGTTCTGGTCTGCACTGTCCTCTCTTCCCTGCTGTGGATTCGGAGAACAGCTCTTCCCAGCCAGAGAGTACATAAACAGAATCTCAGATTTCAAATAATGTATGACATGGATGATTCTTTCCACTTCTGAGACTGATAGGAGCAAAGCTACTTCCATTCATTCTTGTTCTCAGAATCCCCAAGCAGTCTTGCAGATACATCAAGCCATTTCTGATGTCTAATCTTAATTTCCCTGGCTTCAGCTCAAGTCTGTTCTCTTTATCTTGTTTCTCCATGAAAACCAGAAACAAGATATTCTTTGCTGAAAACTGGTTCTACACCACAGAGTTGTTGTTTTAAAATGTATTTACCAGCCTGTGGGTTTAAAAACAAACAACCAACAACAACCAAAAAAAAAAAACAAAACAAAACAAAACAAAAAAAAAAAACCTGACAAGCTAAGGATATGGTTTGCTGTATTTTAAAACTAGCCTTGAGGGCTGGAGAGATGGCTCAGCCGTTAAAGGCTAGACTCACAACCATAAATAAAACTAGCCTTGGTTTGAAAATGGATAACCATCTGTAATACTGACTGTGAGGAAGCTAGCATTCTAAATCTCCAAACAGACAGAAATTAAGAAATTCTGTGATGTTTGTTTTTATTTTGTAATTAAGATGCCATAAATATAAATGACATTATCTTTGTAATATATCCTGTCCCACTCTTGAAAAAGTAATGACTACTGTTTGGAAGCTAGATCATGCAGGTCAGATATATATACATAAAACACATCTCTATGTTACCAAACATATATTTCATATCATAGTTTTCTTTCTACTGATGTGATAAAATACTGAGCAAAACCAGCTGAGCAAAGGAATGGGTTTATTTAGCTTACACCTCCAAGGTCACAGTCAATCATTGAGAGAAGTCAGGGCAGGAACTAAAGCTGAGGCGATGGAGGAATACTACTTTGTGGCTTTCTCCCCATGGCTTCCTCAGTCTGCTTTCTATAGAACCCAGGGATCTGCCCAGGGATGGAACCACCCACAATGGCCTGGGCCCTCCCACATCAATCATTATTCAAGAAAATGACCCACAGGATTGCCTACAGGTCAATCTGATAGAGATAATTCTTTGTCTGGTTCTCTTTTCCTAGGTAACCCCAGCTTGTGTCCAGTTGACAAAATAACCAACTAGCATGCCCCATATATTACTCTATTCATTTTTGAGTGTTCATATCCTTTGCCTAAATATCAGGTCGAGTATATCCCTTTGGGAGAGCCCACCTTGTAGGATAGGCAGGGCCTGAAGTTGTGACCCTCCTGCTTCATTCTCTCACAGAGTTGGGGTTATGGGTCTGTGCCACTACACTGATCTACCAAATTATTGTTAGTTTAACATTATTTAAACATCAAAGGTTAGATTTTAAAGGCTCAACATGCTTGGTCTTTATAAGCCAATATACATAATTTATAATCAATAATGTTTTTTCTATTTGTATTTTACAGTAATCATTTTCTAGATATCCAGAAATTTAGGCATATATTCATTTAGAAGACTATAAGGTCAATGAAGAAAACTCTATTAGCAAACATACCAATAGATAGCACATATCTAAGCTTTTATGGAAACATTAAAACTGTTAAGTTAGAGTGAAATCTCTGCTGTCTGTCAGCAATAACGTACCTGAATTTCATGTGTTTCACATTCTCACTGGCCACCTAGCCCTCCAATATTTTTACACCATGACAGTTGTCATGAAAGTGGAGTATTGGACTTTGATTAGCATCTTAAGGGGGAGTTCCTGTTTAAAGTCATTAGCTGGGAAATGGTTTCAGTGTAAGTATGAAGTAACTTGACAGTGACACTTCTTATGTTATCCAGGGTATAAAATAACACAATCCTGCAGCCTATGTCACTGCTTCAGAAAGCAAAAGTCCCAACTTAAGTTGCGTATCAAACCAGTCTGTTTTCTTAGTGTAAATAAAGAAACCTGAAGAATTAGAATAACATCACAATATTAAGAGTGAACTGAACAGAAGGCATTTAAGTACTCTGAGTGTGTGTGTGTGTGTGTGTGTGTGTGTGTGCAGAAGCCAGAAATGGGTATTTGATTCCCAAGCCTACAGTTAGAGGCAGTTGTAATCTGCCCAACGTGATTGCAAAAGGAGAAGGTGCTCTTAATTAATGAAACATCTCTCTAGCCCTACTGTTGTATTCTTTAGGAAAAGTATATTTACATATAATATTTTAAATTATGTATATGATTTAAAGTTTACAATAGCTTCAGTAGAGCATCCAGTCCATACTGAATGTTCCCTTTCTAGGATCTGTTCTTTATCTGGCTCTATAAAGTTAGGTGAAAGCTGGAGTTCACTTGTAACAGTCTGTAGTTGGGCTTTCCTTTGGGTCACTAATTCATGAAAAAAATGACGCAGAGGCTTATTACTAATTATAAAAACTCAGCCTTATCTTAGACTTGTTCCTAACTACTTCTTAAAACTTAAATTAACAGTAGTTAACAGTAACTATTTTTTAAATCTACGTTCTTTTATGTGATTTGGTTTCCTTTACTCTGACCTTCCCATCCTGCTTCCCCTCGATCTGCCTGCCTACTTTTACATCTCGTATGTAAGTTTCTTTTTTGAATTTGGTAACAAGGAAAACTGTGAAACTATAACTATCTAGTCTTCAGTCCTCATTAAAGACCCAAGAAGGATAAAATATTATTTGAGTAAAGAGGAAGTGCAGAGAAAGCAACTTCCAAAATTATAAAAATGACAGAGATATCTGGCTGCCTGGACAGTCACCTCAAGGTTTCTCTGCAACACTGGAGAATCTGTCTTCAGCCCACAGGCCTAGAACATCTGACAGACTTTTCTGTAAAGTAGGAATTTCCAAGAACTGTCCTACCTGGTCTTGGTTAAATCCAACAATCACCTACCTATTTTTGTGTACTGTTTGTCCAATTTGGACAGCATACTGTCATCAGTTGAAGAAAAGGCAGTTTCTTGCCCAAATCTTGCTACCAGAAAAGCAAACTCCACATGGAGGTTTTTTGATACCCATCATACATTTATGAAGTAGATTGGTGCTACTAGGAACAGATATGTCTCACTGTCATGAAAAACCTTATGTTATTATAACATTTTAAATGCCATATTCTGTAGGTCTTTGATGTGTTTGAAAATTACCTATCTATCTAAAGTATATCTTTGTATGACCTTGAAAATATACCTAACATGACTATAAATTTGTTGTTGATGACTATTAATCTATTTTTTTATTTTCCTAAATAGTTTTCAAGGACTAAAGCTTTATTTTTACATTTTAAAATAAGCTGCATATATATGATATCTTAAACAAGAAATAGAAACATATATAATACAGTATAACAAAAATAACCTTAAACTTGTATCAATTGCTAATACAGGACACATATGCATATGTGGCATATATGAAGCAGCTGCTGGCTTTGAATGAGATTATTAGTAGAGAAATTGTTTCTGGGTAAGTGGTAGAAATTGTATTTCTATTGCACACAATTACTATTGTGGGATATCCACAGAGAAGCCCACACTGACACTTAAACCACTTGTGAGTCTTTACTAGCCAACCAGCAACTACTCTGGGTGTTCAGGATTCATAGCACTGAGCCTTTCTCAGGATAAACTTTTAAGAACAAAACCATATCCTGGCTCGACACACCTCTTTAGTGAAAAGTAGAACTTCAGAAGCCAAAAAGCAAGGTTAATACATTTAGAGAATTTCTCACAATTATGGACTTTGATGGCTTAGGTCTTATTCTCATTTTGTCAGGTGGTGCTATCTACAGGCTGAGTTTTACAGCCTGAATAGTACTTCCATCATGGAGGAAGTTGTGCTAAGGTCTCAGGGTGTACTAAGGTCTGGAGCCTATTGCAGTTACTATATCAACATCATCTGTATGCTGGTTCATAGAAAACACATCTTCTATCAAAAATAGTTTTACAAAGAGATAACTTCACCTAGAGTGATGTCATATAAACAGCATGGGAACAAGGCTTTCACAAGAATTCAATGAGGGGGCTAGAGAGATGGCTCAGAGGTTAAGAATGCTGGGTACTCTTCCATAGGTCCTGAGTTCAATTCCTAGCAACCAGATGATCAGAACCATCTATTGTCAAATCTGATGCCCTCTTCTTATTATAAAGGCATACATGCAGATAGAGCACTTGTATACATAATAAATAAATCTTTTTTTTTAAAAAAAAAAAAAAGAAGAAGAATCCTTGTGTTGGGAGATGGCACAGTGAATAAATTGCTTATCATACAAACACAAGGACCAGGCTTCTCATCGCCAGAGCCCATGTACAAAACTGGGCGTTCATAGCAGCTATTCGTATAGAGCCAGAACTTTGAAGGCAGAGAGGGGACCCTCAGAACAAGCTGGCTAGCTAGACTAGCTGGAATCAGTGAGTCTTGGCTTCAGTTAGACCTTACCAAGTAAATAAAGTGCACAGCAACTGAGGAATACACCTAATGCCAACACTGGGTCTTTACACGAATGTGCATGCACACTTGGACACACATGTACTCACACATGCACACACACACACCACAATCGTGTAAATAATCCTCTTACTAGCTGAATTACATTAGAGGTATCTGATGCACTAGTGAAAAGATTTAAGTTTTCAGGAACATGGGTCTTTAGTCATCCATATAAATCATAGAACTCTCAACAAGAGACTGACTCCTGTTCAGAAAAGTGTCATCACTTTCACTTTAAATAACATTTCTTGGTTTTGCTATTGAGCAAAACACTCACATTACTAAAATATGTGTTCATCATTGGCTCGTACCCAAGCCACAGCACCTGTGGAGGTCAGAGGGCAGCTTTCAGGAGTCAGTTCACTCTTGTTCTATCATTTGGTTTCTGTTATTGAACTCAGGAGAAACTTTAATAAAATTGATGCTATAAAGTGTTAACTAATAAACTTGCTTAGGAAATACTAAATCACACAAGTAGAATTTAGTTAAAGGAATACTGCCTCCAATATGACTGGGAGATAAACACTAACCAGGATTGTAAGAAACCATGGGAAAGAAAGTTCTGTAGCACAACTGAAGTTTAGGATTGCTTAGGACGTTTCTGCTAATGCTTGCTCATCAAGTTCATTTCCAGTTAGGCTCCATTCCCATAACAAAAGGAGACAACCTAGGCTTACAATCAGCCATTAGGCCTATCTCATATCAAAGAACATGCACAGTCACAGTCATTAAGTCTTGGTCTGCCATGAGGAAAAGTATAATTCTGCCACATGGTCAAGAACAACACTATTGTACTAAAATAATTCTGGCAATATCTTTGCTGTGTAATTCTCTCATCTGATTAAGCAACCAGACTTACAGTCTTCTGTTTCTGTTTAAACTGTTCAGTGTAACCTGGGGCCAGGACCTGAAACAGATTTATGGATGGATGACAGCCGATATGAAATGCATAAGCCTAAGATGTATATAAGTTCACAACATCTTCAATTCAAGGTCTCTTTGAGCATTAGCCAGAGCCAGGCACACACTATTATTAATGACTTTTTTCTTTATTAATCTCTAAGTGTGCAGTGATTTCTTTCTAGGATGGCATATTAATTCTATAATACCTTTGCCTATTCAGTCACTCTGATGATCCAATTGTGTCAAGATTCTTTATTCTAAGCCAGCAATAAAAGTAAAGCAGGTCCCAGGGGGACCTTTTTTTCCCTCCAGTGTCCTCTTCTTTTTATTCTGCACTGTAACTCTTATCCAGGTAGAGGAGCCTGGTACAAGAATAGAGCTGTATTGGGTAAAGTAACAGCAGTTCTCATGTGGCCAACTACTAGGGTTTTGGTATTTTTGCTTTTATCTGTCAAAATCATGAAATGTTCCCGCTTGGTCTTCTTTTTCTCTGGTCTTAGAATAGTCTGGTTAGAGGTGGGTATTTTTAAGTGCTTTGTGTTTGACAAGAGAATCTTAGCATTTGTCCTGAGATCCAGACCAACTTTGGTATCGCTGTTCTGTGTCCTTTCAGTCATAATTATACTATAACTCAGACCTCCACGTTTGTGTTGTCTTTGTGTCACACTTCTCTCTTTACAAAAAAACAGACAAAAAAACAAAAAACCTGTTATTAGATTAGAGAAGGGCATAATCTTTCCAGAAAGAACAGTTTAGGACAAGCTACTGTCCTGCTGTGTAGCTGTCCCTTTTGAGAGATTGATCCCCTTTCCATCTTGGCCATACGGTGAGACTCGGTCAAATCCAAACCCAACTAAAACTAAGTCTTGTTACTAATATAAAAACTTGCCCTAAATAACAAATTCATATGTTGAATCTTACGTTACAAACATATTTTGAATTTTATCTTAAAGAATCGTCTTAATCATCAAATTGACCCCACCCCAATTTGAGGACTGCTCGTATGCATGAGAAACCTCCGTGTGTGAAACACTCATACAACAGCCCTCGGAGGCTGAGGGTGAGAGTGTTGCAGGGTCCCAAACCTCTTGTGACACCGGCTCCCGCGCAGAATTCAAAGAGGAAGCCGAGCGGGCGGGCCCGGAAACGGAGGCACGCTGTTGGCCCGGGCTGGCGGGCCCCTCGGTGCCGCTTCCGGCGGCGTGAGACATGGCCGCGGGCCGAGACCGCGGGGACTTGGCTACCCGGCAGCTCGTGTTCATACTTCCAGGTAAACGCAGGCGGCGCGTGGGCCAGGAGCGCTCAGGGTGGCGGCGGCGCGAGGCTTTTGCAGGGATCAGCACTGGTCCGTGGGGTCCTGGCGAGCACCGGCCGGGATTTAGTGCCCTGCACTTTGCAGCCGTCCTGGTCACATGTCACTCCGCGCGGGAGTTCCAAACCCGGAAGCGGGGAGAGAGCGATTTCGCGGGTTCCCTGGTGTATTGTTGCTGCTAAAGCCACCGGGCCTGCGGAGAGCAGCGGTGCTGGGACTCTGCTGCACCCGGGAGTTCCTGGGTGCTTAGCTCAGCGTCCAGACTCTTTCTGGATCCAGACTAGAGATTCAGTAGTCCCATGCTTAGCGGCTTTGCTGCTCTGGACAGGCCTGGGTGGCCAGGCTTTAGGGAAGTTGCGTGGGGTTAAGCCGAATGTAGGTTAAAGCATTTCCGGTATCCAGTAACAGTCAAAACCCCACAACCAGGCCCTGAGTACCCCTGTAGATAGTGAGCAGTTATCAGGCCCTGTGGGGACCTGAGACAGTGGACGGAAAATGCCACATGAGGAGGGAAATTTGGGCTAGGAATTGCAAGCTAGAAACTGTCATTTTATAGGTGATGATGCATTTGATGTTACACCATGGGAGATGAGATAAACTCTCTAGTTGCTTTAATTTTGAGTTTTATAGCTCAGCAAACGCAGAGCATTTGTACAGCAAATATACTTCAGCACGGTAAAGATGCCCAGTGATGTAGATTTTTACAGTCTTGGCATAACAAGCACACACATACATCTTTTGCATATGTAACTCCTCTCTTTTGTAAGGGTTTCAGCAGTCAAGCATATGGATTTTGAGTATGCAGTTCACCTAACTGAACGCGGTATTGCTGCAGATCAAGTAGAGTAGCTTTGCAGCTAACAGCTCATTCTGCTTCTAGAGAACCAACCCCAGGTATTCTGTTGTCAAATTAGCTGAGCCTGTTTGGACCCCTGTGCCTTTTGTATCTGTCTTCCTTCCCTCTGTGTTATTTCTTCTAGATCCATCTATGTTGCATGTACCATAGGTTTTGCTGGTTGTGTTCCCCCCCCCTTTTTTTTTGTTGCTTCTAATTCGTTGTATGCATATCAATACTACTACCCTACTAAGGTTGGATGACATTGAGTATTTCTGGTTTGCAACTATTACACTTCTGATAATATTTCGTTTGAGGCTGTTGATGGCCATTGACATTCATATCTTTAGAGTGTCTACCCTGGAGTGATAGCTGTTCTTAGGTACTTGGGGGTCTAGCTATAGTACTGCAGAATGGTTTTCTGAAGTGGTTGTTACTGATTGATATTGATTCCAGTTGCCCATGAAGAGTTCCGGTCAAGCCTTACCCTCATTACAAGTGTTTGGAGGGTAAAGCAGCCAGTGAGAGTTCATGGTCTTGATGGTCCATCAGAGGGCTAGCTGGATACCTTTAACACTTCTGTAGCATCACAATAATTCGATTTTCACAGTAGCGACCTTATTCTTTTGCACTCAAGTATGTTTTGCAGAGTAGCTGGTCATAATTTGAGGTTTTGTTTTGTTGGTTGTTTCATTCTTAAAGTGTGTCA
Source organism: Sigmodon hispidus (assembly GCA_004025045.1). NCBI lineage: Eukaryota > Metazoa > Chordata > Mammalia > Rodentia > Cricetidae > Sigmodon > Sigmodon hispidus. The sequence goes on from PVIH01006555.1 coordinate 96,373, forward strand.
TAATCATATCAAAGACAGAAATGAAAAGAGACAAGTATTGAATGCATCCCTCAACATGCCAGGTGTATTAAATCTTTTGGGGTGGTGTCGGTGATAAGCATTCCAGCCTGGTTTCTGTTGAAAGCTGAGGTGTCCTCTCACTTTATTAGGCTGGTCGTACAGAGTGATCAGTGTCAGAAGTTGGGGGTTCTGAAACTGTTAAGACCTGGGCTTCTTGTCTTCTGTTCTTCCAGATGGCTTTCAGTGCCACCTGCAGGCTCTAAGGGTGCATGGCCTCCTGGGAATGAGATTCCATCTGTGAATGTTGATTCAGTGGGTCCTGGGCTGAGACCCAAGAATGTGCTTGTCTGGCTGGTCTGAGGACACCCACTGGAACGACTGCAGTGAGGACTAGGCCTGAGGAGCCTGAGGTCTCACTCTGAGATGGACTAGATTTTCCATAGTCAAGAAGTGTATGGCAGAATCCAGGGTCTGGACCATCTTTACACTTTGTTTGTGGCAGCAAGTGAACAGTCATCCCGGGTAGCTATAGATACAAGAGCAAGAAACTGTGTGCCCTTGGCTAAGTGCAACAATGAAGTTGAGTCCTTCATAAAGAAAATAAATATATAGAAGTTGATAAAGGAATTTGGCAGAAGTGGTTTGTTTCGTTTGAGAACACACTGTTCTGAAAGGGAGCAGAACATACATTCAGGGCACAGCACCTAATCTTGTAATGATACTCTCCCAACATTTAATCTACATTCAAGTTGTCATGAAGATTATATTTAAATATAATATAATTTAAATATAAAATTGATTGCAGTCATTTTTCTTCTAGCTGACAATTTTGTTTTGCTAAGTTGAAAACCCTTGATAAATAAAAGTGGAGGACATTTTCATTTTTGCAGGCAGGTGGGGTGTTGCAGGAAGGTAAACACCTTGCATCTGGGATGAGTGTAATGCTTCTCTCATGTAGCCTGGAAATGCCACTCGGATGGCTGTTCAGTTACTATAAGGCCAGTCACATCTTTGTTTTTGGAATATGTTATAAGTTTCCTTCTATTTTTGCTCCCCTCCCCCAGAAGGTAAATACTTGTTTTCTTTAGTCAAGCTTTTGTACACTTGTCAGTTCTGCTGAGCTTGGTCAGGTGCGAGAGTCAGTCTGGAACACACCATGACTGTGGTAGAGTGGGCTGGAGACTGCCTGTGGCTAGTAGGGAAGACTGTTGACAGGATTCACCTCCAGGGAAGTGTCCACCCCCTGGGAAAATCCCAGTGTTCTGTGACAATAAAAGGAGAATGGAAATAAATAATGTAGACTTAGACATGTGGGTCCACATAAAGTAGAAATGTCCTTAATCAGCCCCTGAATGAGGAAGTCCCCAGTTCAAACTGGGCTTCAGCACAAATCTTTAATTCTGGACACATTTATCGTCAATGCTATGCTGTTCTATTTTATAAGAGTTCATAATAAGAGGTTCTATATGGCTCCCATAGGGAACATCTCTCTACGTCATCAGCACAGGTAGCACAGGTGAGGGCCAGTTTTCTGGAGGCTGAAGGACGGGGGACATTAGGCAGTCACAGTCCTGCTGTCCTGGACATTCATGGGTAGGGCTGTCATGATGACCACAAATGGATTCCAAATACAAAACAAGAATTGAAACTGTTGTAGGAATTTACATTTTAGCACTGTGTCCCCATTTGAAAGATTGTTTTGAAATTCAGATATAGAAGGAAGAGCTAATTTTCCTGTTTAATGATGAAAGGACTTTATATTAACATTATTTCTAATTAATGGCATTATAAAACCAAAGAAACAGGTCTTTATTGGGATTTGGGGGCAAGAAAAAAGAAAAGTAAGAAATAGAAGATAAAAGAAGGGCCTCTTCCGCCTTTGTCAGTGACCCTAGGAAAAGAGTGTCTTTTCCTCTCCCCTAAAGGTTGGCACATGATTAACCTCAGGAGGAAAGTGGAAGTGGGCTTTTCCCTCTTTCTGTGCGTATGTGTTTGTGTTTAGAAACAAGCCTTAGGGTTGAAAGTCTATGGTCCTTTCCTCGGCAGGTGTGACCTTGAGACAGCCTCTGAATAATTCTGCCTGGCTTTTTGGACAGTGGTTCACCATTCCCTGCAGGCAGTTTCTGGTCTTTCAGCATTGAGTGTGTTTAACATTTTCCACACAAATCTGCCTTTGTCTTTATACAGCATTTCTTGGTGGGGCTTCTCTGACCTTTCTCAGCTGGGTGCTGGATCAGCTCTGGGCTGTTGAGCATGTTCTAAAGTGATGGATGGGATCCATCGGTTGCCAGTTGGTAATCTGTTGCTGTAATCTTGTCCTCTTAGTAACTGTTGCAAAAGATGTGTCACAGGCTATTAACCTACAGCCTTATCTTCTGGGGCACAATATAAAAGTCATAAAAGAGTAAATTTTAAAATCTGAATAGCATCCTAGGAATGCACAGGTTTGCCACATCATCCAGCTTTACGTGGGAGTCAGGAAACAGCTCAGTTGGTGCTGAAGCCTGGCTGTAATGAGTGACACCTGGAAGCTGAGTTCCTGCGCGTTATCACGTCTGTGTCCTTAGACAAATTACTGCATCCTGCCTGGTCTTCCGTCCTCTTTTCCACAGTGGGAAAGCAGAGCCTGTTTTGTGGGCTAGTTGTAGGCCAGTGTTAATGTCCATACTCTGTCCACCTTTAGCAGGACCAAGGACAGAGTGGGGTTTTGATAATCAGCCCCCCAAAAAACGTCATTTCATTTTTTTTCCTGGAGTGTCTTCCCTAACATTGTCTTTGTTCTTCTACCAGATTCTACTCCAACTTTGGGACTCAACTTTCTTTCTCACAAAACCAAGTTATTCGCTCCAGACCAATGTTTCAGTTTTTGAATGCTGGTGGCTTTTTTTCTATCTGCCTACAGTCCTGTCTCCACTTTCTTTACTTGGAAAATTCTTGAAACCCAGCTTCAAGGTCAACTCAGCATGGAAGCCTTCTCACTGAGCCCTTTCTGGTAGTGGGACTGCTTCTACCAGTGACACATGTGATTATCATTTTTGTATAAATAAGCCTGTGTTAAACTCCCACACAGGTTATGAACTGAGGAGAATCCAGGCAGATTCCCCCTCGGCTCCCATTAGCAGTGATGTTGGCTGCAGCTGCGAAGGGCGCCTCTGAGAGTCAGAAGTGTGTCACTTTAAGCTTCCTTTGGGGCTTCATTGGTTGCCCTGTGCTGAAGTGGAAAGGGCCTGTGAAGGAGTCCCAGCTCCGTGGTGTCCAGCCCATCCCTTGCCCTGAAGCAGTTGGTGTTTGAGGTCTCCCCTGCTAGGGCAGACTCACTAAGATTCTGTGAGATTGCCCACTTACTTGTTTTTATTTTATTTTTGGATGGGGAAGGCATTGACAAGTCTCCCCTTGTAGCCCTTGCTGGCCTGGAGCTCATGGCTGTTTCTCTGCCTTACTTAGCTTAGTGCTCCCCCATGCCCAGCTACTTCATAGTTTCCAAACTTGACTTTGTTGTTGTTGTTTACTCTTTAATCTCAGCTTTTTATCCATTACCTTTCAGTTATAATTTTTTCATTGTTTTAAAAAACAACTTAAAAAATAAGGACAATATATGACTACTACAGACATTTTACTGTTACAAAGCAAAAGAAGACGAAAATCTATTGTCCATTTTTTTTTAACCAGAAATGACTTTGGAGATAACTTTCTGATCCTTTCTCATTGTGGGTATCACAAAATGAGTTGTACTTTTTTTTTCTTTTTTATTTGTCTTTATTTCATTTTTGACATTTTCTTCTTATTCACAGTAACCCTGAAACTCAGAGCTGTGGGATTGTGGGAGATGACCTCTGGTGCTTACTGCACAGAACAGAGAAGCCCTGTGGCTTTACCAAAGAGCTGGACATCAGCTGGGAGAGTGTTCTCTTCATTTTCATAGTATAGCTTGATGAGCAAAGCTGGCAAGGTCCTTTACAGCATATACTTTGATGAGAAGGAGGATTTGTGTTATAATAAGGAATGTTTCACATAGAAGACAATGCATATTTGGGGTGGGTTATCTTCTAACTGGATAGATTGAAAGACAATCTCTGCAAGAAAGGTGAAAGTTCACAGAAATGTGATGAGCATGATGAGAAAGCTGGGATGTTTTGAGAGCCCTCAAACCATGCACACTTCCCCTGTGCATGAGCAGGATGCTAGTTTGAATGGTCCAAGCCTGCCCTGTATGGAATCTTCTGCTTTCCACCAGGGCTGCAGAGATTGAAGTGAGCTTCTCTCGGGATTCCCGGGCAGCTTCACATTTTCCTAGGTGAAGCCAGCAGGGCAGCTGAGTGGAGCACATGAGGATGAACCGCCCTAGGGTGTTGTAGCAACAGGTAGCCATGGTTTTCTGCCTCACTGAGCAGCCATAACTTCCTTAAACTAACTCCACACTCAGAAACAGACTGCTTCCTCCAGTGGAATGGCAAGAGAATACCATCTTGTCACTTTCTAAGGCAATCTTCTGAGCACCCCCAAAGGGTCCTGGTGACGCAGCCTCCCACCACCGATAGCAGCAGCTAGGTAGTGACTCCACTGATGCACAGTAGTGGAAGAAGTAGACTTAGAGTGTGAGGCCCTCATAGAAGGAAGGGTGCTATATAGATAGCATAAGAAGCAGCCACCCAAGTCCAGCTTTGGAGTGACTGTTAGGGGTAGTCTCCTTGGTTTGTGCAAGGATGCCAGAGGTTATTTGTATGGAGAATAGGATTGTAGCAGTAAGCCTGAAAAATGGCTCCCTTTGTCCGCCATGATCTTGGTGGAGAGTAGTTTTACTTTTGGCTACAAAGCTTCACAGGAAAGTCATATTCAGAGAAACCCATAATAGGAAGCATTTCCCTGGTGTGTATCCTTTTTTTCTTTGATTAGCCTATGATGAAGCAGAGATTCACACCCAGGAACATGAACTAGGTCTTGCTGATAGTGGTGCTGACATCTTGGGAAGGGAAAGGGTATAGTTATTTTTGAAGTTAACATCTTGAAAGCTGCAAGGAACTTGAACACCACGCTGGTCTGTCTTGCATGCCCTGTATTGTGGAGTCTTGATGCCTGCATTGATACCTACCATGTGCCCTTCAGGTATCTCAGCTAACTGAGAGTTTCTATAGATGAGAATATTCCTACTAGATCAGTTTTTATACCATCAATGAAACTTAACTTTGTATGTATTTAGATGTTTCTTACATCACATAATAGACATCCATCATCTTTCTGGCTTTCCTGGATCCCCTTCCTCCTCCTAGGCTGCTCCCTGCTGTTATTCCACTGGCTGGCTTGGCAGGCTTAGCTGTCCCTTCTCCAAGAGTGTGAGGTGACTGCAAGAAGGGGACAGATAACTGACACTTATATCATAGGAGAAACAAGCTACAGTGTGTGGCGTTGAAACTTCGGTTGTTGCAGATTAAAATGCTGCCTCATAGTAGCACTATCCTGAATTACACTGTGACCCACATTTGACTAGTGCTGTCTCATCCCAGAAGGAGAACTGAGCAGAATACCTCTTCACAGAAATGCTGGAGGGATGACAGTATGTAATTTTTTTAATATTTATTTTTATTTTATGTGAATTAGTGTTTTGCCTGCATATATAACTGTGTAAGGGTGTCAGATCTTGGAATTACAGACAGTTGTTAGCTGCCATGTGGATGCCGGGAATTGAACTCAGGTCCTCCAGAAGAACAGTTAGTGCTCTTAACCGCTGAGCCATCTCTCCAGCCCGACATTATATAATTAATGCAGATGGTCACACAGTGCCTGATAGGATCATAGCATTTATTACCATTATTATTATTATTTTACATTCATTGAGTGGAGTTATTTTTCTGTCAGTGATGTGTGTTCTTTAAAGTTCAAGTGTCAGAGCAAAGTGCTGGGAACTCAGACATAATGAAACAGAGTAGCAGACTGTGACACCAGGACGTCAATGACCTCTTCCTGCATCTGAAATGGCCCACAAAGCCAGCACCTCCATCTATTCTGCCTGATCTTGTTAGCAGGTGTTTTATATGAAGAGATTTTCTATAAAAGTGAAGTTATACTTTTGAAGTATCAAAACTGGCTTTTGCTGTTTCTTATTGAGCTGTTTCTAAAGCTGAGGAATGAATGCACATTGGATTTCCTGAGAATGCTTTGTGTACAAGAAACTCTACCAAGTACTTTACACTATCTCTCATTTACACAGATCAGTAAGACAAAGGCAACTTTTTAACTTTTAACTCTCTGGGAGTTGTGACTCTTAATTAAATTTATTTTTATTTTTTTTTATTCCCTTTGCATCCTTGATTTTACCACAAGTTGATGGAAATAAGCTAACTCTAAACTGCATAATTATTTTGTGCTCTGGGCTCTTTCACATGCACATCAGCCTCTAAATGAGTTGCCATGCCCATTTTATAATTGAACAACTGAGGCACAGGCAAGTTCACTATCTTGCCCAAGGTCAGGCTACTTGGTAATGATAGGGCCTTGGCAATGAGATTGGCAGTAGCCCTTGATGAGTCTGGGTCCCATGGACCTGAGTGATGTCATCAGAGAAGTGGTTGGGACCTTGCACAGAATCCCTTTTCTCATCATTTCCTACTATACTGAAAGCGGTCCTTGAGGGTAAACATGAGCTTCTAGTCTTTCTTAATTACTTACATGTTTTCTGGGTATCAAAGAGAAATTTAAGGGAAAACAAGAGCTTCCAAGTCTGATGTCAAAAAACCTGACTCAAACTGAAATATGCCCTGCTGAGAGTAATAGCCAAACACACAGAATCATCTCAGGAAGAGCAGTGGGAAAGTCTAACACTTGTTTGTGATCAGCATCCTCAGCAGTTTAAGAGCAGGAATCTGTGTCCATCTGATAAAAAGCCCACAGATAACATTGTGTCAACATACTTCATGTGACATTGTGTCTGTGAGGTGGAATGAAAGGGTTTGGGGGGTTTTTGTTTGGTTTGGTTTGGTAAATTATTAAACCTTATTCTTCTAGGAGAATTTGAGTTACATATGGAACTCAAATTTATGTGATGTTCTTCATCTCCTTTGGGTAGTGCAGTTCTATACCAGATCTGCCAGGTTGCAGCAGGTGGAATTCTTCACTTTGCCCTGTGGAGACTAGATGATAAAGAGAGGTTAGGGACCAGAGAGATTGATGGACAGGGGTAGAGAAATAGACAAGGGATAGGGGTGTATTGGAATAGAGCTTTTGTGCAAGCAGAAATTTTATTTGTATGATATTCCCAGCACATGAAATAGCAGCAAAAAATAAACAGAACAAGACCGGCTTAGAGTGAAGGTGGCTCAGGACCGCATGGCTGCTTTTGTGCCTGCAGGGACTCTGTCAGTGAGAAAGCATCTAGGGAAGGCCAACTTGGCTGTTGTTGATACTGTCCTATCAGATATTTCAGGATGCTAACAAGAGCCAAGAAGGCTAGATCCTGGTGGCATTTGTCATTGTGAATTTGTTGTTAGGCTTTTTTGATAGGCAAACAATGTTGGCTTTTTGTTTTTATAATGAGAATTTATCTTTGAAACCTTCAAAAAAAACCTATCTTTGAAGCACTTCACTTTATATCAGCGTCTAAGTTCTCCTAGGGAGCATAGCAATAAACATCTCTCCAGATCTCATATCTCTTGTTTTCTGGTTGCTGTGGAGATGCTCTTGTGGTGATGTAATCCCACCTGTTATCTTGGCTTAGTTGTCCATGCTTTTGGAATTAGATCCCAGAATTCTTTGATCAGACCAAAGCACAGGTATTTTCTCCTTGCAGTTTTATATTTGAATATTTTAATTCATTTTGAGGTGGTTTCATGTTGATTCAGTCCAACAGCAAGCGGTTTGGTGAGGAAATATGATTTTCCACATTTAGGGGACATCTTCATGCTGTCTGCCTTTGCATATTTCGGTGAATATTGGCATTTTCAGCGTGGCACACTGATTATTTACTTGGTTGTGCTGTGTAACTGCAGACATCCATACAGCATAGCATTTCAGCTGTTGACAACCTCAATGACTGCTCTTTGTAGAAAAGAAAAAGACACTGCTTCTTTTGGAGAGTTTCTAGAAAGATCTTTTTGATTTGGCATTTCAAATTCTTAATTATCTGGGGCTCTGGAGGAATGGGGAGGCTGGAAGAGAAACAGTACAATTTTCTCATGATAAAAGGATGTGGGCAAAATAATTCAAGTCCATGTTGAAAGGTCTGACATGTGGTAAGGTATGAGGAAGCTGTGTGGGGAAGGCTGTTAGCTGTTCTGTGCCCTGAGAAACGGGAAATGAGTAGTACTTGCTAGGCAAGAAACACAGGCCTGGGGCACAACTTACTTTGGAATCTTAGAAAGTTCAACAGCATCAAACTTCCTAATTTACACTTCAGTCTTGATGTCTCATTCCACAAAGAGTCTTAATTGGGGTTCTGACAGTTGAACCTACACTATTCTATTTATGGGACATTCTTAAAACAGACTCATGGAGCTGGGGGACAGATTCATAGCTGTCATGGTGAGGTGTCCAGAAGGTCCTGTCTGTGTGTGCTTTGCATGTTCTGCAGCTTGTATTTGCTGAGGAAGCATTTAAGGATGTCATGCCTTCTCGTTATAAAATGACCTTTTAAAGTTCCTTGGTAAAGTCTGTTAGCATGTGTCTCTTTACAATCATTCTGCTGTGTCTTTATGTCTATGTGTGGTTCTTGTGGGCAGCATGTATTTCCCTCTTGCTTTTTAATTCAGTCTGAGTTGCTGCTTAGTGTTGGGATGTTCATTGACATGTGGATGTGATCATCGATGTAGCTGGGGTTGAACCTGCTGTCCTGATGTTTCCTGTTTATCAAGTGTGTTCTTTGTGTCTATTTTGCCTTCTTTTCATTGAGTATTTTTCACAATTCAGTTTCATCTTTTTTATTGTTTTATAAGTGACAGTTTTTTTGGTTTCACAATTTTAGTGTCTGCTGTAGAATTTCTTGTACGTGTATTTAGTTGGTCCCATCTACCTCCAAATTCCAGTTATTACTTCACATATAGCACAAGAAACTGACAAGATAGTGTCCTTACATTTCTCCTCTTGTGAACTTCTGCTGGTATCATATATTTTCCTTGTAATGTGAGTATATATGATTCGAACACTTACTCTGAGTTATTTTAACTTAAGCAGCCAATAATCCTTAAAGAGATTAAGACAGTACAAACAGCTCCCCCTTTGAGCCATTCACTCTCCTGTTCAGATCTGGCCTCATGATCCTTCTGCCGGTGTTCCTTCCTTCCTTGTGATGAGCATGAGTTATCAATTGTTTCTCTCAGCTCTGTATCTGAAGTTTTATTTTCTTCCCTCTCCCTTTTCCAGAGGTGGTTAGTTTCCCTGTGGTTGTGACATCTCATCTACTTCATGGATGTTTCTGGAGTGTCTTCTGACTGGCATCATTTTCACATCCTCACAGTCTTCCTCCTCCTCTGTTCACGCTGGGACCATTCCCACCGCTGGTGGCTTTTAAGATTCTTTTTTATAGTATTGGTTTTGAACTTTTGAGTATGTTATTTTGCTTGCCTTCCTGCCTTCCTTCCTGCCTTCCTTCCTTCCTTTTCTTGTGTATTTTGGCAATTCCTGAGCTTCCTGGATATGTGAGTTTATAGCTTTCCTCAGATTGGAAACATTTCACATGTGCTCTTTCAGATATGTTCGTCTTCTCACTACTGCTCTTTTGCAAGCTTCTGTTACTTATACACATACATACATACACACGATACACACACATACACATATATACACAATACACATACATACACACACACTATACACACATACACATACAGAACATAGGAGGTTTGAAGCTGTCCTATAGATCAGATTTTTTTTTTTAATTTTCTGTACTTTTAGAGTGTTTTCTGTTACTGAATCTTCAAGCTCATTATGTTTTGCCTTAGTTTTCTGTTGTTTTTTCTTTTTTCTAGCATTCCAGTTTAGGTAAAAAGAGTCTCTGTCTGATTTTTTTTGTGTGAGGTTTGCTTCAAGGCCTTTTCTTTTAGTTGTGGTGCTCTATTTATAATACTTGTCTCTCTTACAATTGACTTTTTCCTCTCACCAGTTTACTTCGGGGTGATGAATATTTCTGTATTGTTAAGTATTTTAGAACTTTAAAAATATGTTACTTGACAGGAAGAGTCTGATTATTTTTTTTTTAAATCTGTATTATATTATGTGCATTGGTGTTTTGCTTGCATGTCTGTGAGGGTGCCAGATCTTGAAGTTAGAGACAGTTGTGAGCTGCCATGTGGGTGCTGGGAATCGAACCCGGGGCCTCTAGAAGAGCAGTCGGTGCTCCTAACCGCTGAGCCATCTCTCCAGTCCCAGAGTCTGATTCTTTTGATGTGACAAGGTATTAGCAGTGGCAGTCAGGAGTAATTGTTGCCTCCTCCCAAAGCTGTTGAGTGTTCTACCAGATACCCAGATACCCTGGGATCAGAAGCAATGAGAAAAAAACGAGTTTGAGTTCTATTCTCCAATTCTCATGGAGTCTCTCGTGTACAAGTCAAAGTGTGGCTGGAGAGGCCCCTCTGCACACACCTCATGACTGGAGAGGCCCCTCTGCACACACCTCATGACTGGAGGGGCCCCTCTGCACACAGCTGAGATGGGATTTTTTTCAGCCTCCCTCACTCTTGTCTTTGGAGCACTCTACTCTATCATATCAGCCCTAATTTGGCCAGGTTTTGCCTCAGCCCTCTGCACAAGGCCCTGGAAACCCTCTCAAGGAAACAAACCAGGGCAGTGAGCCTGCTGATATCTTGTGTACAGTGTCTTTATAACAGCAGCCTCGTGCTTTGCATGATGATTATTGTTGTTGATTTCCTGTTACTCTATCTTAATTGAAAGTAGAAATCTTAAAACGAGATTTTTCTTTCTTATGGATTCTGTATTACTATTAGATCAAGCAAAAGCTGTATTCTATTTATGGAGAGCCAATTTCTCAACCTGTTTGCACTCACTGTCTGTGTGCATATGGAACTGAAGCAGAATGGGCAGAGCAAAGAGAGTAAGTTCAGTTCCTCACCATGGCCTCTCTGGGTGCTCTTGTGTGGATAGGCTGTGCCCTGACTGCCTTCCTGGGATACTCTTGTGTGGACAGGCTGTGCCCTGACTGCCTAGAACCCCGATTCCTTTGGTTTCTGTGAGTTTTGACTGTGCTGTTTAGTCTGTGGAAGATGTCAACTTGTTCTGCATGTTTTAATCTATGTAATTAAAACTTTGACAATCCAATACTGTAGAGGAAACACTTGAGAAATGTGCATTCTACAGATGAAAGAAAATCCATTATAATTAAGTCTTGAAGTGCTGACAGTATGACAGACACAGATTAGTGGATCAGAGTAGAATGTCTACAGACAGACCACAATGTATTTAAATGTTTAGTGTAAAGATTTTCATGGTTGGCTCACTCTGTGGGTTTTGATACAGATGTCCAAACCATTAAAAATTAAAGTTGAATTTCTTTCCCATATTTTATACCCAGGGCATATTCTGAATTGGTTAAGTATAAAGTATCCATAGAATATATAGGAATAAACACACTTTTAAGAAAGAAGGTTTTCTAAAGTATGATATAAAAGATACAAGCATAATGAAAAATAAGGTTACACAAAGATTTATATCTTTAATATGGCGAAAAGATAATTGGAAACAAATAGAGCTAAAATACAGTTGCTTCTTTATTGGATAAAGGCTACTTAGAAAATAGTTGGATTTTTGTTGTTCTTGTTTTTTGTGGGGTTTTTTTCTGTTTTTAAGAGGAACTCACACACACTGAGAAAATGAGCAAGGGATATGGTTAACTAATGGGTCAGAAGTGAAAAATAAGGATCTAGTAAATGTTTATTTTAAAAATGACCCTTCCGGCCGGGAGATGGCTCAGTGGTTAAAAGCACTTGACTGCTCTTCCAGAGGACCTGGGTTCAATTCCCAGCATCCACATGGTGGCTCACAACCATCTGGTGAGATTGATCAGATTCCTTCTTCTGGTGTATATATGAATAAATAAATTTTTAAAAAAATATCCTTCCTCACCTGAGAATGGGGTGGAGTGGAGGCAGCAGAGAGAGAGAGCAAAGAAATGGATATCCTGATAGAGGGAACCATTGTGGGATTAGAGAGAAGCTACTAGGGAGCACCCAAGAACCCGGGAGATGAGCCCAGCTAGAACTCCAAGCAGTAGTGGAGAGGGAGCCTAAACTGACTTCCCTGTTAGCGTATGAATGACCACCCTAATTGCCATTATAGAATCTCACCCAGCAGCTGATGGAGGCAGATGCAGAGATCCGCAGCTAAACATTTGGCTGAGCTTCTGGTCCAGTTGAAGAGAGAGAGGAGAGATTGCATGAGCAGAGGAACCAGGATCATGATGGGGAGACCCAAAGAGCTGGCAGTACCATGCTGTTGGGAGCTCCCAGACTCTGAAATAACAGCTGATGAACTTTCATGAAATGAGTCTGGACCCCCTGAGTGTAGATGACAGTCAAAAGGCATGGGCAGTTTCTAGATCCTCTTGGACCAGCATCTATTCCTGGGTTCATGAATTGGTTTCTGGAAGCCCATGTCTATTGAAAAAGAAAAGAAAAGAAAAGAAAAAACAACACTTTTTTCAGCCTTGATACTTGGGGGAGGGATTCGGTCATACTTCCACTGGATATACCAGACTGAATTGACTCACCTAAGGATTCCTTGGGGAGTGAACAGAGGGAGGGGATGAGGGGGAGGGGTTAGGGTTAGGGGAGGACTGGGAGAATGGGCAGCAGACAAGGGAGCAATAGTGAGTATGGAAAATTTTTAAAAGTAAATAAAAACAAAAACAAACAAAAATGGTCTTCCTAATAATGGCTATGGTGTACTTTGTATTTCTGTTCAGTTATGCTAAGTGTGTTTGACTACTTAGTTTAAGCTTTTAAAAAAATATACTGTTGTCACAATCTTCTAAAAGAAGATGGAGATTGGAGAGAAGACCATTGACTAAGGAATATTACAGTATCTGGCTCTGGAGCCTGGCCTCATCTATTACAGCATCTAACTCTAGAGCCTGGCCTGATCACTTACAGTATCTGGCTGTGGAGCCTGGCCTCATCACTTACAGTATCTGGCTGTGGAGCCTGGCCTCATCACTTACAGTATCTGGCTCTGGAGCCTGGCCTCATCACTTACAGTATCTGGCTCTGGAGCCTGGCCTCATCACTTACAGTATCTGGCTCTGGAGCCTGGCCTCATCACTTACAGTATCTGGCTCTGGAGCCTGGCCTCATCACTTACAGTATCTGGCT